>CAUZXS010002857.1:0-17500 GCA_963585895.1 Sepioteuthis lessoniana
TAAATAACCTACAAAGGTTGATATGCCATTAAACAAAGAAACCAAACCAAACCACCAGATTTTGTTCCCCTTATATATATATATATATAATTATATATATATATATTCGGTTAAAATGACAGGATCATTACGCATCGACATTTTTACCAAGATCAGAGGGTAGGTAACTGCACTCGTGTAAATTGAATATATTTCTATTGAAGAATTTCTTTCAGTTTCTTAATTGGAATCCAAGCTAATTTTAAGTTTTTGAACTTCAATATCGGCCTCACTGAAGTATACCATCGTGACATCGATTGACCACTATGAATTTCCCTCCGGGAGAAATTTCTGATTTTTTTCTCTCTGTACCGGATACTGCGAAACAGAGAAAAGTAAACAGAAAATGAACTTAGTCAACCTGTCTCCCATGATTATCGCCTATGCAATAATATGTAAACAGTTTGACAACCACTGGAAATTTTGCTATGTCTAAGTAGGAAGATCCCTTTACTAATTTCCCCTGTATTTCCCAGATTGCCAGGAGAATTCTATCTTTCATTTGCCGTAATCTTACATAAAATTGCGTTCATAGATGTTCGAACAGCGTATATTAGTTTTAGTCAGTGTTGCATAATTCTCTCATCTTCTGTAGATCAAAAACATTTGCTCTTTTATAAGATATACGACGAATAATACAAAAAGGTTTCGGACTGAATCTTTGCACTTTATCGATTTGAGATTAAGTTTTTGTTGAAATTTTGGATTTAAAACATTTTAAAATCTAAATTTTTAATTAAAAAAAAAACTGAAGAAATACTAACAGCGGAATAACTTACATAATATGTGATGACTAGACAAGTCACTTCCAATTATTGATATTCTTGGTCAGGAGTCTCGATAATCTTGATCAGCAGTTTGTGAAAACCTGGATAGTGCAAGTGTAACATCCATATCCATCAGACTTGGTTCCGTGTGACGTTTTCTTTCCTAAACCTGAAAGTTCATTCTAAGGGAAAGATTTGAGGACGTGGAGGACAATAAAAAATACGATATCACAGTTTCAAATTATATCAAAGGGGGAGATTAGGAGTTGTTGCGATCCACAAATTCGCTAGAAGATATCAAGGTGATTACTTTGAAGAGAATTGACGCTACATTTATTGTTCATTTCGTTCATAGAAAATACAGGCCTCAGTGTCGATATTTTGGACACATATCGTACAATTTGTATTAAATAAAATGTATTTCAGACTTTGTGAATCCTGTTCTATAGTTATCTGGGTATGTGATATTCATTGCAACAAATTCACCAAAACCATTGATTGTCAAAAAGCAATGCTTTGTTTCCGTTAGTTTACTTTTGATTAAAAAACTGTACCAGCTCTAAGGTGTAAGAGAGCTGAGTACTGGACAGAAAGACAAGAGCTGAGTAAATGACTAATACGAACAATCCATATGTTAAAAACTGCTAGTGTCCTCGCAGATCACTAAAATAGGACAGGTCCGCGTATTTGACTGGTTGTTTGCAGCAAGCAATCAGAGGCGCAGATGAGCGGTCTGTAATCGTAAAAAGCAATCTAATTATTTTTATTTTTTTCCTATGTTGCGTGAACTGGAAGGCGTATCAGAGACTGATCATCTCTGATAAGGTCTGCTGGGTGAGGTGGAGTATGATGTTAGAAGACCCGCAACTCCCAAAGGAACCAGGCGAAAATTACTGACCGACATCCTCTGGCGCTAAATTGTATTAAGGCGTATATTTAAGTATGAAACTTTAATTAGAAAATCTCTGACCATTTTCATTTGTTTTTCCGTTTGTTTGTGTTTTATGGCATATCAACCATGTAGGTTATTTTGATGCCAAATCCTCTTGTTATATATACTTATATATATATATATAATATATATATATATATATATATATATATATATATATATTATTTATGAACATGTTTCGTTGATAATATTTTTAAACAAGCCTGAGCTCAATTTTTTGGCACACAGTTGACTGGTTTCAAGTCTTTCATCGAATACGAATAATTCTATTTTCTGTTAATCATTTCTTTGTATATTTGTTAAATGCTTTCAAGCCACTGCTAATATTCTAGCACTAATTATTGTATTCAACACTGTTCATTCGTTTGTACACGGTTAAATGGTTTCAAATATTGCTATATATCACAAATAATTAAATTTGACAGTGATTTGTTTGCGCATAGTAAAATGGTGAACAGTTCTATTTCTAACAATTCAATTTAACTTAGGTCATTTGTTTTGCACAGAGTTTTAAATATTACACAGTTCAATTTGACTCATAGATAGGAGCCTATCAGGCGCTACCACTCCGGGTCAGAGTGGACCTGGGAAAAATGGCAATGGAAAAAGTACTTCACATTTCCAAAGCTGGATAATCGCCATCAGATGGTACTATTTACCAACCCCTCCGCTCGGGCAGGATATGACACATGGTCAATTTTTAAGCGGAGTTTAACAGGTTTCAAGTTCAGAGTTTTCCTTCTCCTAGACTAGTTGCCTCACCAAGCTGAAGAACCTAGTCTGTCTTACTATTTACCCATAGCTGGAGGGAGAATAATTGGATTCATACCTTTCCCAAGGGTATTAGTGCTATGTGAAATGCAATCAGTCTCGTCCAGGTTTTGAACTCGAGTCGCCGTGTTCATTTCCTACGACGATAACCATTACACGCGGCACCTCCATCAGATGGTTTAGGTCGTATTCAGTACACTTGTTGATGATCGGGTCTTACCCTTCTGCAGAGATGCAGTCGGTGCATTGTACAGCCGGTCAGCAGGAGACGTAAAATACCATCTTCAGGTGAAAATAAGAAGAATAAACCAAAAACCGTTATTTTCATGGTACACTTTAACACAGGACTTAACTTTTGCATAATGATGGCGTTTTTAATCGGTGATAGTTATTTACTAAGCTTATATCAGTCGAGCTCCTTTGCCAGAAATATCAGGTACCTTGTGAAAGTCGAATTTATCTACAAAAGGTAACTAACTAAATTATTGCAAACACACAAAGCGCCGTTATATAAATAAAGAAAACTAGAATCTTTGTACAGAAAAGCTTACGGTACATGTTTGAATAAACGAAAGGAAAAAAAAAAGAGATTCCTTTTGACTGAAGCAAATGGCTTTAATTCAGTTTGTACCCCGACTTTCACATTCTACGCTTACTAATTCACTACTGATCGGTTTTTAATTGTTGAAAAAAAAAGAAAAAAGAGTAAATGCTAGTGCATCATTATTTTGGCTTTTGGTGCATTGAGGCGTTTGTTATAAGAAATGTTTCCGATGATGTTATGTCACTTTGAAATGAACAATTTGAATGACTTGTATGTGGAGGCTTTCGTGTCAGGATGGAGATCAATCTTTGTCTCTGCATAGAGATGCATAATTCTTAGTTCATATGTATCTGTTGTATAGTCATCTTCTGATTCAAGCAGCAACACAACGACACAACGATAAAGACGCAAGAAGGAAGACACAGGAAGACTTCTTTACAAATATATTTACCTCTCACTTTATTTGTAAGGTTTGAAAGGGTTACTTAAGGTTTGCAAGTGAGAGGGTGCTGGAGACCGAACATAAACTTCATATTTTTACCTCCACTACTTATGACCGTTCACGTTGTGTCTTTCTTGTTCTCTTAGATGCTCAACCAGAGGTCTTGGGGTCCACTGCTGGATGCTGGCTTTCTTTACTGCATCTTATCAGCATCTTCTCTGGACCCCAGTTCATCAGGGCTTCAAGCCCCATCGGCCTGGTGTGGCTTTCCTTACCACATCTCGTCTCTAACTCTCTGGAAGTCTGCTGGCAACTGCTTTGGCACCCAACTCAACTCAATTATATAATAATTCAACGCCCACACGATCGCTCACTGGATCTTTGAAATCGAATGTTTAATCGTCATCAAGCGGAAATAACTGACATGCAGTTCACAGGTCACTTTCTTCCGGTGCATCACTGTAGTGGCACCGTGGGACCTTCACCTTGTCCCATATTATAAGCCTTAATCCGCCCACGCGATCTCTTTCGATTATTGGCCATTGGAATGTGTCACTTCCTTCCGGTACATCACATTGGAATAGCATTTTTGGGCCGGGTCGAAGGTCAAAATATAACATATCTATCTATCAATAATCATTATCTCGTTCAAATTTATTCGTTATATATATATATATATATATATATATATGTATATGACAAATAATATATATATGATAAAAATAAGTGGAAAAGTGGATAAATCAAACACTTACAATGGGTTTAATGCCAATATTTCGTTCTTTATTGACGGAACTTCATCATACTCTTATTTATCCACTTCTTCACTTATTTTTATCATCTTGTCAGATTCACCAAAATAAGGTACGGTTCAAGGGTAAAGTGGAGCAATCCTGGGAATGGAGTAGCGCCCTCCCCTACACCTTGGTGTAGTAGCTATCGAAAAGGGAGCCTTCGGGTCACCCCCCTCGACTATATATATATGAAGTTTATTCAAAAAGTTTTAAGCCTTATCCGGGAAGAAGTGGCATAGTTGAACATTTTTGTATGGGCACACGCTACCACTTTTAAAACTTGAAAAATTATTTGTGTTTCATAAGAGGTGATCGTGCATTGCCACAACAAAAATGATCAGCTCTGCTCTCTTTTCAGGGTGAGGGCTTAGACTTTTATGAACGAACCTCGTATATGTATATATAAATATTTGTTGATTCGGTTTCAGTTTCTTTGTTTAATGGCAGATCAACCTTCGTGGGTTATTTAATGCAAAACCATTCTTTTAGAAAAACAGTGGTAGTAGTATTATTTAATCCATAGCTGATTCATACCTTTCCCAGGAGTATTCGACCGAAAGTGAACTTAATAGCACGACTGGAGTTCTGTAACACCAAAATAGGACCAAGATGTGAATATGTGAAATTTACATAGGGAATCCCGAAACACTGACGACTCTCTTGGTTTAGGTACGAAACTTTTATTACCTTCTTTAAGTTTAGGTTTTTCGACACGAAAGAGAGAGACACAATTTTTCTATGCTGACTGTTCGTCCATCGTCAGCTCTCAACTCACTGACCCAACCAACGCACGCGCGCATCCTGCAGTCCACAAACTGGACTGGCCTTGCCCAGGTCCGAAAAATCAACTCGCTTCGTCTAAGTCCAAATCTCAACTCACTGCTTTTATTCAAAATCACTAAGAATCCTAGCCCATCGCTTCCGGGCATGACGTCATTCACATCCCCAGTCATATTTCCTATATGGGGTTTTTATTGTGACATTTGTGATTGTCACATCCTCCCAGCGCGCGCGTGAACACCTGCGTTAATGTCTGCACCTACTCATGCACTAAGCATGAAAGGTTCTAAGCCTAACTAAACCGAAAGATAAGACATGTAAAACGAAAAACGATAATATATAAAAAAAATCCTTCCGCAATTATATAACAGTTCGAACTCGCTAATTATGATGTCCCAGTCCTGAACTTGAGCTAAAACTCCTCCTACGTTTGTTGAGGAACTGAGTAAAATTAATAAAAATAGTTCTCAAATTTTAACAAATTAAAAAAGAAATTATTTAAAAGATTTAATTTGGTGAAAAAACAACCCCCCCCCCAAAAAAACAAAACAAAACAAAAAAATACGAATACTTTTTTTGTTGTGAAAAGTTAAAGTCATTAATACAGGCCTTAAATTTTGCATTACCAACAAAACTTTATATAAGTTTTTTTTTTCAACTTGACAATCATCAAAAATATAAAATAAAAGATTTTCTATTATGTTGAGGAAGAGTAATATTTAAACGTAAATAAGTATTTGCATGCACTGCAAACTTGGTTGCAGTGTGTATATAAAGTATAGTTAAGAGTAGCAGCTGTGGCTTGTATCAGTACGAATATTTAACGTATCAGTACGAATATTTAACGCAAAAATGTAAACAGAAAGAGATAATAATTGTCAGACAAATTAATTGACGTTATATTGAATTCAGATAAACTCCCTGAAATGGAAATTTTTAAATGCTAAAAATGTAACGAAATTCGTTCAAAGAAATGTGGACGAAAGATGAGTAACACTTATTAAATAATTTCTACTGAAAAACTTAAGACTTGCCTATTTTCTCGCTTATTCATAAGAATTAGTTAAACTCGAAAATAGATTAATTAATCAAGGATTCTAGTTGGTTATAAGATCTATTTTTATGCTTTATTTTTATAATTTTGGAGAGAAAAGATTCTCAAAATTTTCAGGGTTTTCAGCCTTCAAATTTACGAGGCACAAAAAGATTTTGTCGTCAGCAAAAATCAAAGAGGAATTAGCTTACTATCAGAAGGCGCTGATTAGTTAAAAACACGAAAAAGTAGATTCAAAGTATATAATACTGGGAATATCTTTTTGCATAAAAAATTGACACTTTGATTTACTATGAAAATCAATTTGATTTTCGATATAAGGAATTTCGGCGACATACTTCTCCGATACTGCAACGGCGTATATAGTAATTTACAAAGCTCTTTGCTTCGATGTGGCACAAGGCCGAATGAATGGGGCGCCCACTGAGACTGCAACGGCGTATATAACTAGAACAAATCGCCTGATGGATAAAAGGCTGCATCCTTCCTTTTCCCAAGAAAAATGACCTGTGAATGGCACAGAACTACCGAGGTATAACCCTTACTTCCATAGCAGTTACGATTTACAATACTCTGCTACTTAACCGCATCGAGCCTGAAATTGAGAAATTTTTTTTAGGAAGAATCAAAATGGTTTTCGGAGAAACCGGTCCACAACATCACAAATTCCTACAATCCGTCAAATTTTAGTTGGAGTTCGTACAAAAAACCTCAAGTTGACACTCTTATAAGTACATTTCTCCAAGGCATTTGACGCCAAACACAAAGGGAAGATGAAGCAAATACTTCTAGCCTATGATCTCCCCAAAGAAACTGTCGGAGCCATAATGATGCTCTATAAAAACGCGAAAGTAAAAGTTCACTCACTGGATGGAGACATAAACTTCTTTGACATTGCCACTGGCGTTCTGCAAGGGAATACATTAACTCCATACCTGTTCATAATCTGCCTAGAGTACGAATGAAAGAGAATGGCTTTACACTGGAAAAGCAAGAAGCAGGCGATGCCCTGCACAAACTATTACGGACGCGCTTCTAGCAAATACACTTTCCCAGGCCGAATTCCTGCTGCTGTGTCAGGAGCAGGAAGCAGGTGACAGAGGCCTCCATGAGAATGCAGACAAAACGGTGTACATGTGCTTTAATCAAAGAGGAGACATCTCCACACTAAATGGTGGTTCTCTGAAACTAGTGGACATGTTCACCTACCTCAGAAGCAGCATCTCATCAATGCGCGACTAGCAAAGGCATGGATAGCTATCGACAGGTTATAGGTCATATGAAAGTCAGATCTATCCGATAAAATGAAACGCAATTTCTTCCAAACAGCAATCGTGTCAATACTTTTATATGGATGCACCACACTGACACTGACTAAGAGTATAAAGAAAAAGCTAGACAAGAACTGCACAAGAATCTTACAAGCTATATTGAAAATCTTGGAAGTAACAGCTCATAAAAACAGCCGTACGGCCACCCTCCCCCCATCTCTAAAACTATCCAAATTAGACGAATAAGACATGCGGGATACCGTTGGAGAAGTAAGGCCGAACTCATAGGCAACGTTCTCCTATGGACCAGCAGGTGTTGGACGGACCAGCAGGTGTTGGACGGCCAGCTAGAACTTATCTACAATATGTCTGTACGGACGCTGGATGTCGTCTAGAAGACCAGCCGGAAGCGATGGACGATAGAGACGAATGGCAAGAGAGAGAGAGAGAGAGAGAGAGAGAGAGAGAGAGATACATACATACATACATACATACATAGAGAGTAGGAAATTTGTGCTCGCAGCAAGATATATATATATATATATATATATATATATATATATATATATATATATATATATATATATATATATACCAGTTTGTTCCAATTTTTGTTTCTGTCTCTATTTATACGAGGAAGTACTGAAAACTTCTCAACCTTAAGAAGAATATGGTATCTTCTACTTAAAAAACAAACAAACTGTCATTAAATTATTTTGGGAAACGTTAAAGAAAACTGAGAAAGGATATGCCTAATGTGCGGACAGCCCAGTCGACAGGGTTTAGAATACACAAACTGCATCCTCTCTAGGGATGGAAAGACTTTTTCAAAATGGGTGTCCTGTGTATTGCACAACACAGCATTCGGTGGTGAGGCTCCTGTTCAGGAGTTCCATGGAGTGTAGGATACCTCTTTATCATCACTATTTCCAGGTTCATTCTAAGCCAGAGTGGGAGAACATGTTAAGTTCCCATTCATCAAATACATCTGTTTCAAAATTATTAGTATAAAGTAGTACTACTTGAAATCATATCACTGTGTACAAGCAAATAATTATTAAAAAGTAATAATTACTTGAAACTATATAATTGTATATAAGTTATTTGTCTTAGAAATACTCAAGTCATACAATTGTGTGCAAATTACTTGTATCAGATGGGAATACTTGATATGATATAGGATGTAGTCCACATGCTATAATGGCTAATGTGCTGGACTGTGGTCTCGGTGCAAACAAGTTCGAACTCCAGTCGCGCAATTACGTTCGCGTTTGGGTAATAACTTTCTGAAAGGTTAACCATCATATTCCCCAGCTATAGATTAAATAGTACCTCTAATGTCCTTTTTACAAGGAACGCTTTGGCATAAAATAATCCATGAAGGTTTATGTCATTAAACAGAGAAACCAAATCTTGATATCATATAACTGTGAATTAATTTTTATTTATTGCCGACTTTTTGTCCTCATCTTGGTAGTTTTTGTGTTGTTTCTTCTTTCAGTATGTTTCGGCCAAATTTCACCTCTGGCCTTCTTCAGGTGATTTACCGCGACATCGGATAGGAATGCTGAGTCTTGTAACCGTATCCCCAGTAATTACTGCCTTCCATAGTTGTTGTCTATCGCACCACGTTTTTGACCAAGTAAACCTCTGGTCGGCTTGGGTAGGATTTGAAACCGCTATCTTCTGACAATGCTCACCTGGAACCGTAGAGACTCAACGCCATGGGCCCCGAAGAGCGGTCAAGGATGAATTTTTTGGTCTTATAAATCCTTATCTGGTCTTCCATTGTCGGGTCCGTACCGAATTTTTGTAACAACAACTATGGAAGGCAGTAATTACTGGGGATACGGTTACAAGACTCAGCATTCCTATCCGAGGTCGCGGTAAATCACCTGAAGAAGGCCAGAGGTGAAATTTGGCCGAAATGTAGTGAAAGAAGAAACAACACAAAAACTACCAAGATGAGGACAAAAAGTCCGCAATAAATAAGAATTAATTCTCAGAACAAGAAGCCTCATCTCAAAAATGATTCCAATTAAAGACAATCATATAACTGTGTTCAAACAAATGCAGGCATATAAAAAGTGCAACCAAGAATGAAAAGGAAAATTGAAAATATAGTTATGATTCAACTCCATTTTATCTCTCCTTCCACTTGGATTACCTTGTTATCCATTTTTCTACATATTGTCGGATTACAATCCTTTATTTACTTTCATAGTTATAATTGCAATCAGACACTTAGAAACGAATCCAATTTCGGCATTAAATAACCCCAAAAGAGTTGATATGCTGTTAAACGAATAAACCTAATGTTGGGTATCACCTACCTTTTCAGCATAATGAGCTGTTCCATCTGCCATATATGGCAGTAGCGGAGATCAGCCTACGAGTCAGACCAGAAGAGCCGTTCCTATTGTTGAAGTATATCATTACTCTATCACTAATCCTATGTTCTTATTACTAACAGTCTCTCTCTTGTAAATACTCTTTCCTGTAAATATAACTATTTTCCTCACATATCGTGGTTTGTCTTATTATTACTACTACTTGTGTTCACTAACACAACACCTAACTAAACGATGCATATCTTGACTATCTCGGCCCAGTACGTGCCAATCTCAGCAGTGACTTAATGAATGGATCTATTTACTTACTTTCTCATTTTCTTTTATATTTAAACAGAGGACATTATTTCACAATCTTTTTTCATGATTTTTTTTTGTTTTTGTCTCTGCCTGTTTGCTGTTTGGTCGTATCATCTCACATATTCCGGTTTGATTCCTAATCACGATTTGTCAATACACAAACAAAAATATGGATTGACTGAGGAGGCTATTATCAGGATGCCCGTTTGCTAAAATAAACCAAAAAATGAATTTTCCCAACGTTACTAAGGCAGAAAATAATCTCTTCTTTACATTATCTTTTTGTAGCATCCCAAGAAAAGTTTGTGTCAATACCCATTTTTTGAGGGAATTTTTCTTATTTTTTGTTTCTGAGTCATTTTAATTCAAGTCCGATCAATTGAATGGATTGCTAGAATTAAAAAAAAAGTTCTTTGGTTATTGAGAAATAATTTCGTTACTAAAACATTTGCTAATCCGATAAGAATAAAAAATATTAACGAATACAAAAGTGTTAGCAATAGTACAATTATTATTAAAGCCATCCTAGTTGAAAAACTGTAATAATACTATCTCATCCATATCTGGGGTAAAAAGGGAGTTCACACATTCTCTCAAGGGTTTTAGTCCGAAAGTGAACGTAATAAGGTTACCCTATTTACCCAACCCCTCCGCTCGGGTAGGATATGACACAAAGTCAATTTTTAAGCGAAGTTTAACAGGTTTGAATTCAGAGTTTTCCTTCTCCTAGACTAGTTGCCTCACCAAGGCTGAAGAACCTAGTCTGTCCTACTATTTACCCATAGCTGGAGGGAGAATAATTGGATTCATAACTTTCCTAAGGGTATTAGTGCTATGTGAAATGCAACAAGTCTCGTCCAGGGTTTGAACTTGTGTCACCGTGTCCATTTCCTACGACGATAACCATTACACCACGGGCACCCCCATAAACGTAATAAGGTTACTGAAGTTCAAACTCGCAAACTTAAAAGCCGTCATTATGCCAAAGAGACTCTCCTCAAAAGACTTTTTAATATATAAGTATTAGCAAAGGTAGTAGTTTGAACTAACGAGAAGAGGACCCCTTTCGTTTGAATTAAGAGTTTTCCTTCTCCTAGACTGTTTGCCGTATCAAGGAACTCAGTTTATTCTACTATTTAGCAATAGTTTTAGCTTGAATATTTTGATTCACATCTTTCCTAAGAGTATTAGCACTTTGTGAAATGCAAAGAACCTCGTCCAGGGTTTGAACTCGAGTAAGTGTGTCCATTTCCTATGACAATAATCGTTACACCACGAACGCTTCGCTCTTCTGTCTCATCAATGTTTTTTCTAGTTTCCTGTTTTTTTAAATAATACTCTAATAAATCATTGCTATTATTCAATGTTAAGAAAAGTTTGAAATACATATTTTTCTGATTGGATTAACCGTGGATAAGTTTTGGGGGGGGTTTGTTGATGACGATGTCTTTTTAGGATTTGCACTAACACCAGTATTTGTTGTTCGGGGAGAGAGCGTAGAATGCATTCCCCACATGAGAAATACTTCAAAACAATTTCCCCTTCTGTATTTCGCTGTAGCTAACATTTTTCCAGACTAAAGTGGGCGTCGTAAAGATCCATGATCTAACAAAACAAAGCACTAGAAACAAAGAGAAATCTATAATGAAATCTACAACATATAAATTAAGACTGTATCGAACAGATAATTGTGAAACAGAGTTCCGTTATTCGTAAGATCTGAAACTAAATTCATTAACCGGGTTTATTATTTGGTTCATTGCATGAGAAGTGTCGATTGAAAATAAACAAGGGATTAATTTTAAGTAACAGTATATGTTTAGCTTTTAATCATTAAGGTATTTGCAACTCAAATAATGACGTTGCGTCGTGTTTGATCGAAAACGATGCATTGACTCAGATCTGGTCTTTAGCCAGAAAAAATAAACACTTTTGTATATCTATGAAACTCTTTGTGAGTTCGTATATAAACTAGTTGAAGTACCCATTTATACCGAGTAAGAGATCAAGAATTCGATTACAGCTGGTTATAATGACATTAAAACGAACCCTCAGTGCATATATATATATATATATATATATATATATATATATATATATATATATATATATATATATATATATAACCTTTAAAAATTCTCATATTTTTTGTAATAATATTAATTTCAGCAGACCCTATATTTTTTTAAATGATAGATCTGCATCTTCAGACAAAGAAATAAGGAGAAATTTCTAATGGAAATCTAGAAAAACCCACAAAATTCCGGCCACTCTATTTTCCTCATCCAAATTTCATCATTTATATATATATATATATATATATATATATATATATATATATACATATATATATATATATATATATATATATATATATATATATATATATATATATATATATATATATAAGACCTGACCACTTGTTTTTCTTGTCTGGTTGACAAATGACATTCAATTCCTGTATCAAGATGTATCAATTTTAGAATCCTCTTTCCTTTTCACCTCATTTCTATATAATAGAAAACCCAAATGAAGGAAATCAATAAAAGAATTAAGAAATAAATTAATTTCGGGAGAGAAAAGGATCTACTATAAACAACTTACAGGGGAATTAATAACACTTTAAGAAAATTAAATTATATTATAAAATATTATATTGTATATTAATGATATTTTATAAAAAAAAAAAAAACCCTAAGAAAATTGTCATGCCAATATTTTTATACTACTCAATATATTGTTCCCATTAAGTATTGGTCACATTAATAAAGTAAAAATAAAAATTATACCAGTTACTGTTAAGACTATTATCTAAAATTATAAACAAATACAACATGATATTATATATCTTCAAGGTTACACATTATCATAATATTATTCATATAATTACTAAACCTCAAATCCTTAAATTTATAAATAATAATTATTTATCATCAAATACTATAGATTACTACAAATTACTATTCAGGATATAACTATTAAAATTATTATTGTAAATTGAATTACCATAACCTGAAAATCCAGCAAAAACTTGCGCGCAACATACGGAACCACTAGACAGCTGTTTTATTAGGTCTCATCAGCAGTGTATACGGTGATCTCCCCTACTGGAGATTGAACCTGCGACCACAGAATGCAGAGCTGGAACTCACTGGTAGATGAGACCTATAATTTTAAGTAACAGTATATGCTTAGCTTTTAATCATTATACATAATTCCTCTACTGAAAAAAAGAAAGAAAATGTACACAATTTTTATTATTCTGATAAATAAAATCATATCAAATATTATAGAAAATACCACATTAAGAATTATCATCACAATTAATATTGCAATTATTACTACTAATCATCAAACCTATTAATAGAATAAACTTATCATCAACTCATTATTATAATAAATACTAATAACATCAATGCAAATAAAAAAAACAATAACAGACATCAACAACTACCATAATATGTATTACTTAAATTAATACTAAACAGTTAATTATTAATACCAATATCAAATTATTCTTATCAATATTAATAATAATCACTATGTACTGCAGCATTATAACAAAAATATCATTCATAATATGCACTCTTTAATCGATACAAAAACTATACCCTATATCGTTTATTATATAATCTTAATAAGTAAAACCAGTAGTCTAAAATACAATTAATTTAGATTCATATCTTAAAACATATATACTCAAAAACACCTACCCACACACAAACACACTCATATATATATATATACATATATGTGTGTGTGTGTGTGTGTGTGTGTGTGTGTGCGTGTGTGTGTGTGTGCGCATGTGCATTTTCCAACCCCTCTGCACGGGCAGCATGTAACTCGAGATCGTTTCTTTCAAGCGGACTTTAAAAGGTTCAAATTCAGAGTCTTCCTAAATTCGATGGTACGAGAAACCGAAGGCAAAGCCGAAAATCAAATTGACATGTTTCGCTCAGAGGAGAGTTTCTTCAAAAATGTTATTTTATTTTGAAAAAGCAAAGTCTGCACGCGACATGTTAAGGTGGGGATTGAAGTATTAAAGATAATATATACTCTGTCGGTTACCCCCCCATATATATATATATATATATATATATATATATATATATATATATATATATATATATATATATATATATATATATATTGTCATCCACAGACAGACTGTTTCGTTCTATCAGAACTCTTCAGTGTAGCTAGACACAAAGTTGTTGACCTGAAGGCTCCCTTTTAAATAGCTACTACACCGAGGTGTAGGGTAGGCCGCTACTCCATTCCCTGGATTGTTCCACTTTAATCTTGATCCTTGCCTTATAGTACTGAGTACTAAGCAAGGTGGCATCAAGTACTATTATATATATATATATATATATATATATATATATATATACAATATAATAAGCAAGGACACCATTGGTAATTGTAGTCGGGGAACTTAAATAACACAGTAAAACAACGAAGGGCCCTTTTCTTCCGGCTCTTTTCAAGTTGGGACACACCGGAAATTTAACTAAAAACGGGGTATATATATATGTAATATATATGGCCAGATAGAGGGGAAAAAACAAAAACAAAACAAAACTAAGTAACCCCTGTATTCAGGAGTTCCCCAAATATATTAAGAATGTGATTGTTTAACTGCCTGCACAGAGAGGGGCGATTCATAAACACCCGATATATATATATATATATATATATATATATATATATATATATATATATATATATATCTCGAGTGTTTAACATCTTTAGAAATAAAACAATCAACATAAAACAAAGACCACATATACTAGAGCAACGAAAATCTCATTTTTTGAAAGGTAAAAGGATGAAATTTTAAGATCTGTAACTATTTAGTCTCAAACCTGAAGCCAAAATGTCAAGAAGAACCCTAAAGCATATATTTTAGATGTCTGCTGTTCAATTGAAGGCGCCGTTGGGTGCGGCGTGCAAAGTTGTTGATAACGCATGCGTTGTGTGACCGGAGGCCAAGATGGTGAGAAACCCTTTATCCTACGATCTTCATAAGTGCTATGAGCTTCAAAGTTCTTAACCAACTTGAAAATCTGACACCTATTTTCAAATGTGTTGAAATAGAACTACTTTTCGTATCTTGTTTGAACAATCTTGAGAAAACCTAGTTTTGTAATATGTCTTCACTCGAAAGATCTTCTGTTTCGTCATTTGGTTGGAAACATATCAAAATGTTAACTACTTCCCGGCAATAATCGGAAAAGAGAAAGAGCATTAGAAAAATTGTGAGGGATTGCTGTTTTATTTTAATAATTGTGAAACACCCTATATATATATATTTATCACAGTAGTCATCCACAGACAGATCTGTTTCGTTCTATCAGAACTCATCAGTGTGGCTAGACAATATCTTCCCGTAGCTGGGATCGAAACCTGGTTGACTCAAACGCTAAGCAAAAGCTTCTAACCATTCAGCCACGAGGAGATTTTAGCGGCGAAGTAAATTTTAAACGGTTGTGGTACAAAGTTTTATCAAAGTAATAAACAGACACAAAGTTTTATTCATGATTGAACTAAAAGCATAAAAACGGTGACAAGCTAGCTGACTGATTTCATCCTTGTTCACCAGAGCTAAATTGGGGAAATATCGTGTAGAATAATTAAACAAAATATGGGAAATATTAATGATAGGGAAAATATTGTACAGGAGACTATATCGAAATAATATTAAGTCCTAGCAAACATTCCCTTTGTTTACAGGGAGACGGTCTGCCGGACAAAACTCGAATAATCCCCAATACTTTCAAATGAAATGAAGAATATGATTTACTCAATACAGAGAAAAAAGTCCTCACTAAACTTCTCAGTAGTCACGATTATTTATTAGGTGTTCTGCAATTCAAGACCCGTAGGTATTTCTAAGATTATCAGTCGAGTCTCCAATAGAATTACGTATTTTCGTAGGGATATGTTGTTTAATTCTGGCATCTAACCTTTGGTTAGTTTTTCCTCTGTAGTTCGAACCGCGACCACACCTAAACAAGTAAATAAGAGAATTATCATGATGAGGGGGAAGAAAGTCTTTACGGATAGATGTCAAAATGGATTTAGTGTGAAAGACCGCTCGTACATTAGTTGTAAAATAACACCTCTGTATAGTTTGTGTGATTTGCTGAGCAAATCTCCCACTAATTCCACACAGCCAATGAAGACGTAAATAACACAGAGCACTTTTGTACTGATGACAGTTTAATTTTGTTAAATTCAGTTATTTTATTAGTAATATCTGTTTGTACAACACTCAATGGAAAACTATTGTTGCAAAGAGTCTCAGAGATTAACTTGATTTCTGCATCAAGTGTACACTCAGAGTAAATCATTAAGGCTCTATGTGTCAGGGTCTTAATTAGGTTAATTTTTTGTTTGGTGGGGCAAAAAGAATCCCTCCGAGTATAAAGACCTGTAAATGTAGGTTTATGATATATCGATGTGACGTAAAGTAAAGGATTGGTTGGTTGGTTGGGTTTTATGGCATATCAAACTTTGTAGGTTATTTAACACCAAATCCATTTTCATGTAAATAATCTGTTCTATCTAAAACAATTCAGTTTAGCATTAAGTACACAGTTTAATTGTCGAAAACATTTCTATTTCAAACTATTCAAGCAGTTATATGTAACAATTCAGTTAAGTGTAAATACAGTTTTAATGTCGAAAAACAGTTCTATTTCAAATAATTCAGTTAAGCATAAGCACGCAGTTTAAATGTAAGTACGGTTTAAATGTAAAAATATTTCTATTTTAAGCTATTCAGTTTACTCAAACAATTCAGTTTCGCATAAGTATTTCTTTAGTTCTATTTAACCCATAGATAGGGCCCTATCAGGTGCTACCACTCCGGGCCAGGGTGGACCTGGGAGCAATGGCAATGAAGGGGTACTCCGCATTCCCCAAAGCTCCAGTATTGCGGGAACTTCACCATCAGATTGTTTAGTGTCATATCCAGGACACTCGTTGGGGGGGGGGTCTTACCCCTCTGCAGAGAAGCAGTCGGTGTATTCTTCAGCCCCAGTCGACTGGGAAATAACGTAAAGGAATCCTACGAACTAACGTATCTAAAAAAGGTAACGTATAATCAGTTTCTTTATCTAGTGTAGATTTAAGGGCTGGATCAATTCTATTAAAGGAGTTAAAAGAACAAGTCCGTCTCAATCTCGTTATTAAAAAGACAAAATGCATCGTCAACATAAAGAAAACAGATTACTGGCTTATTTGGACTGGAGAGTAATCCCCTTTCATGAAACCCCACGAAAATATTAGCTAGAGGATGTCCCACTGGAGACCTCATCGAGACCTCCTCAATTTGTTTGTGCATAATACTGCCGAAACTTAATTCTACAGACATTGTAGCAAATTTTATTAACTCAATAAATATAATCACAGGAATCTGGTGTGTGTG
>CAUZXS010002857.1:20000-32500 GCA_963585895.1 Sepioteuthis lessoniana
TAATTTGGTTCCATTTTTGTTGATAGATTCCTTTGCATTCTCATGCTCCATTGAGTCTTGGGAAACTTGTCAATCTCATTTTCAAAACTTTCATACTTTATATATATATATATATATATATATATATATGTATATATATATATATATATATATATATATATATATATATATATCCATGTGTGTGAATGTGTGTGTGTGAAAGAGAGAGAAAGAGAGAGAGAAAGCGTGTGTGCGTGTGTGTGTGTGTGCTTGCGTCTGTCTCTGTGTTTGTTCCCATGTGTGTGTGTGTGTGTGTGTGTGTGTATGAGAGAATGAGAGTTTGGCATTTTGTTGTTTGTCGACATTCCCATGGCACTTTCAAACAGAGTAGTTTTAATGAACTTTTCATGGGTCCTACTTACATATCTCGTATTACAGTTATGTTTTAGTACTCATTACCATCTTACACTGATGGGGAAACAAATGAAACGTATAATGAAGAAATGAAACATTTCTGTATTTCCAACATTTATTGCTCGTCTTTCTTCTCAGCAATGGAACAGTTTGCATTATCATATATCATCGCAGAGATAATTTCATAGATCTTAGCCTTCAGTATACATCTTTGTATGCATTACATGGACGCTAACTAAACGGATGGAAAAAAAGCTTGACGGCAAATACACAAGCAATATTGAGCAATACACGAGCAATATCGAACGAGTCCTCGAGGCAACACCTCACAAATTAGAAGCTGTACGGCTACCGACTACCCATTACGAAAACTATCTAAGTTAGACGAAACAGACATGCAGGACACTGCTGGAGAAGTAGGGACAAGTGATGTACTCCCGTTGATTCCTTCACGTGGCCGAGCAAAGGCAGGACGCCCAGCTCGAACATACAGCAGCTCTGTGTAGATACGGGATGTAGTCCTGAAGACCTGCCGGAAGCAATGAACGATAGGGAGGGGTGACGCGAGAGGGTAAGGGATATCTGTGCTGATGGCGTGACATGATGATGATGATGATACATCTTTGTAATTATTTCCAGATCGCAAGGAGTCAACAATAGAATATTCTAAGACTATTTTCTATCACAGCAGCGTCCATCTATGGATTTACGCTCTGCAGACACGACAAAAAGCAAGAATTAAATCATTTGTTTAAGAAAAACAAAACAATACATACGTATTTGTAGCCAGACACGCAATGCGAGACTTACAAAAATAAAAAAAAAGCTAGTACTACTGTATAAATACACCACCAGTTTCTAACGAAAAGCATAGAGAAAAAAGCTAGATATGAACTACTCAAGAATGTTACATGCTGCTTTGAACAAATCCTGGAAGCAGCACACCACAAAACAGCAGCTGTACGGCTCACAAAACCATCCAAGTAAGACGAACAATACATGTTGGATATTCTGGAGAAGTAAGGATCAACTAAAAAGCAACATTATCTTATGGACTCCTACACATAGACGTGCTAGTGTTGGTCTTCTAACAAAGTTTTACATAGAAAATCTCTTTGTAGACACTGGATGAATTCGAGAGGGCTTGATTCGAGCAATGGACGATAGATAGGGATGGCGAGAGAGAGAGAGAGAGAGAGAGAGAGAGAGAGAGAGAGAGAGAGAGAGAGAGAGAGAGAGAGAGCATAACTTGATGATGATTTCAAAACAAAGTATATTTGATTATCTTTCTTGTCAAAAATTTGCACAAGACGTTTACTAACAGTAATTGTTACTATTAAAGATAAGTTGATATAAGGGAAAAGAGATTTAGCAATAATATTTTCGTATTATTTTCTAAACTTGATATTGTTCCGTGGAAAATTTAACAGAATTTTGTAAAAAAATATTTCAACTTAAGATATTGAAGAAACCTTTTTTGGCTTTTTAACAGGGTTATTAGTCCTAACTAAGAATTGCCCAGTCGGCTGTGCTGTAGAATACACCGACGGCATCTCTGTCCAGAGGAAAGACTCTCCCAATGAGTGTCCTGGTACCCAGTCGGCTGCTGCTGTAGAATACACCGACGGCATCTCTGTCCAGCGCTAAGACTCCCCAATGAGTGTCCTGGTGGCACAGTCGGCTGGTGCTGTAGAATACACTGACGGCATCTCTGTAGAGAGACAAGACTCCCCCAATGAGTGTCCTGGATATGACAATCTGAGGCTCTAGTAATGCTGGAACTCTGGACAATGTGGAATATCCCTTCATTGCCATCGGTCTCTGGTCCACTCTGACCCGGATTGGTAGCACCTGATAGGGTCCTATCTATTGGCCAAATAAAGTTGTTTGACATTTAAACTGTATACTTATGCTAAATTAAATTGTTTGAAATAAATCTGGTTTTACATTTAAGTGCGTTTAAGCAATATATATATATATATATATATATATACTAAACTGAATTGTTTGAAATAGAACTGCTTGATCATTTAACTGTGTGTAAACAAATAGCTGATGTTTAATTGAATTGTTGGTGATACATGGCAATACTTGCACTGATTTAACTTTGTTGAAATGCTAAACTCAATTGTTTGAAATAGAATTGTTTGAAGTTAATAGAATTATTCCTATTAGACAAGAATAAGTGAAGCCATTTAACTGTTTGCAAAAACTTAGACTTGTTTAAAATTGTTATCTATAAAATGTGTTTAGAAATCATATATTTAATGTATATGCATAAAAAGGTTTTGGCATTAAATAACCTAAAATGGTGGATATGCTATAAAACCAAACCAAAGCAAACCAAACCTAAGAAATCTGGTAATAAAACCATTTTACCCTTCCTTTTCAAAGAATTACCAATGTGCCTAATTGGTAATGTTAAATATTTCTTCGTTCTTTTGTTCTAATAGCATATCAGCATTTTTGGAAGAGAACATAATAGCGTGACTGGAGTCCAAAATTGATTACTACTGTTATATATTGACCCTCGACCAAGCCGTCAGTCAAGAGATGCACCTGTGTAAATAAGCGGAAGAACAGCGGAAGCAGGTGGAAGTTAAACAATAATATAACCAGGGCACAGACGGTTTGAGTCAGTTGGAGACAGGATGCCAGCGGTGTGAGAACCAGCTCCAGACAGAGGGCTGGGACCTTCAGTGACCCACGGTTGAGCAACCCAAGCCAAGATGAGGATGAAGTGCTGCTATGGTCGAGGAAGAACTTGGGATCAATATAGCAGTCTCTCCCCGTCTCCAACTCATCTCTCACGCACAACCAACATCACCCTTTCAAGAATAAAGTGTGAGAGATTATATTTTTATAAAGAAGTGTGTTCCTTCGTTCATTAAAGCTCGTATATTATCAATTGATTATGTTTCCGCATATATTCGTATTACGGCTATACAACTACTACGATGTTGTATTTCAACATATTACCCAAAACACCGTAGACACTCTCTCCACGTCACTGAAAAGAAAACGTCACTTAAGGAGCTGATTCTATTTGGTGAATTTTTTTGTTTTATAAGTTTTGTAAATAAATATTTAAAAGATTCTTAAGTGAGTAATTCTTAAAAGGTGTATCGATAAAAACGGCAAGCATTTTACTTCGGAGCATATTACTAAAATAATCCATTCTTTATTGCAAACCTATGGTAGATGGTCTAGTCGGCTAGGGCTGCAGAATACACTGACTGCATCTCCACAGAGGAGTTAGACTCACCCAACGAGTGTCCTGATATGACACCAAACAATCTGCTGGTGAGGCTCTGATAATGCTGGAGCTTTGGGGAATGCGGAGTACTCCTTTATTGCCATCGTTCCCAGGTCCACTCTGGCCCGGAGTGGTAGCACCTGATAGGGTACTATCTATGGGTCAAATAGATCTAAATTGTGTACTTATACTAAATTGAATTGTTTGATATAGAACTGTTTTGACATTTAAAGATAGTACTTAATCTAAATTGAATTGTTTGAAAAAGAACTGTTTATATGCATAAAAATAGATTTGGTAGTAAATAACCAACAATCGTTGATATGCCATTAAAACTAAACCAAACCAAACCAAAATGGTTGAAAAATTTTGCAGTACAAAGTTTGAAGAAAAATCATACAGAAAATATTCATTAGCATTCTTAGGACAAAGTCGTTTGGTTTCGTTCAAAGAACCATCCTTGGGATCTTGCATCTTTATCTGTTATTGCCTTATTTCCACTTTTCAAAATGGTCCTCAAAATTCTCTTTATATATCGTCATCAGTTATCTCATTTTTGTTAATCTTGTGCACAGTTTGAAATCTATTCAAATTCGTCCCGAATTTCATCCCTTATTTGGTGTGCTTTATTATTTCTAACACAAAACTATCATACACAATCAAGCAATCAAAAGTATTCATTAACATATCTCACAACAAATATCCAAAATCCCACGTTATCTCTTTCTTACTACTAACACATATATTGAAAAGAGAAGAAAAATTAGTTTGGTTGGGTTGTGTTTTATGGCATATCAGCCATTGTAGGTTATTTGATACCAAATCCTGTTTATATATAAATATTAAATATATATGATCTGTAAACACATTTTGTTGATAACTTTTGTAAACGAGTCTGATCTCATTTTTTGCCCAGAGTCAAATAGTTTCAAGTATTTCTATCTAACACAAATAATTCAATTTGCTATTAACCATTTTTGCACACCGTTAAAATTTTTCAACTATTGCTATGTAGCACAAACAATTTAACATCAGTCATTTGTTTTCACACATTTCAATGGATATACATATATGATTTGTAATTAAATAGTTTGTAGGTAATTTCATTTTAAAATTTGTTAGATAATGCTGTTCTTTCTACACAATTAAATGGTTTCAACTATTGCTAGCACAAATAATTCTAATCAATATTAATCATTTGTTCACTGACTTTAAAATGGTTACGGGTATTGCTATTTAACATTAATTATTCTACTGAACTCTATTCATTCCTTTGCACACTTAATGAGTTTCAAGTATTGCTATTTAACACTAATAACTATGGTTTGGTTTGGTTTCTTTGTTTAATGGCATATCAACCTTTGTAGGTTATTTAATGCCAAAGCTATTCTTCGAGAAGAACAGTAGTAGTACTATTTAACCCATAGCTGGGAGGATAAGGGGGTTAATACCTTTCCCAAGGGTATTTGCCCGAAAGTGAACGTAATAGCGCGACTAGAGTACGAACTCGCTTACTACGATTCCGCAGTCCATCGCTTTAACCATTACACCACGAGGACACCCCCTACTAATAACTATATTCAACACTATTCATTCCTTAGCTCACAGATAATCGTTCCAAGTATTGCTATGTATCACAAACAATTTGATTAAGCATCAGTCATTTATTTATACGCAGTTAAATGGTTAAACAGCTAACAATTTTTAACAATTCGATTTGATGCAAGTCATTTGTTTGTACTCCGTTTAAATGTCAAACAGTCCGATTAGACCCTATCAGGCGATACCACTCCGGTTCAGAGTGGAGCAATGGCAATGAAGGAATACTCCACATTTCATAAAGCTCCAGGGCTGGAGCCTCACCAACAGACTGTTTAGTATCATATGCAGGACACTCGTTGTGAGAGGTCTTACCCCTCTGCAGATTCTACCGTTCCAGTCAACTGGGCTGGAGGAAGCAAGGATCAATTTCTAAAGAATGAATTCAGTATTCACGGTATGTGCGTTAGCCGAGTTTGGTTTGGTTTCATTATTTAATGGCAAATCAACTTTTGTAGGTTATTTAATGCCAAAGCCATTCTCCTAGAAGAACAGTAGTGTTAGTCTTGAACCCATAGCTGGGAGGATTAGTACCTTTCCTAAGGGTATTTGCCCGAAAGTGAACGTAATAGCGCGACTGGAGTAGGAACTCGCTTACTACGACCCCGTAGTCCATCGCTTTAACCATTACGCCACGAGGACATCCCTGCATTAGCCGAGCAATGCAGACAATAAAAACACTGTGTTAAATAAAGCACGTAGGAATACAATTGCTTAAAAAATATATGAAGTATTAAAAGATAATTAATTTAAGAAAATATGACAATACCAGAAGATAGAATAATAATTTCTCTTATTTTTCTTATTGGTCTGTTTGTCTGATATTTTCCACATCCCTGGCCATAATGCGTTTCAATTCCTTTCTTGATTTGGTCCTTCTCCATATAAGCTCAAATTGCTTGACAATTTGCCATCGTCTTTGGGGTCTTCCGAGATGTCTTTTCTGGTTTTTGAATAGCACTCAGCAACTGCAAAGATCTTTCACTACGCCCCATTCTTAAATTACCTCGCTTTGGATGTGCTCACGCAACGATATCCTAATTCTGGATGTTTCCATTGCCCTCTGTATCGTAACCAGTAGCTGTTCATCCTTCATCGTTGTAGCTCACATTTCACTTGTGTTTATTATCTTGCAGGCATAACGATGCTATTAAAGAAATTAGCACTAAGTCTTGTCAAGCTTTGCCATGAACATTTCTTTGGTTGAGGTAAACACTTTCCTCTCCGATTTTATTCTCTGCGAGATTTCCACATTCATATTCTGGCGCATGTTCAACATCCATCCTAAGTAAACGTACTATTTCACCAACTCGATTTCATTGCTTCCCATCTCTATTGTCCTGTAGGTTACTGAGGCTCATTTATTATCTTTCGTCTTTTGCATTGTTTTAATCGTTTCTAATACTGACTACGTGAGCAGGTCTTTGTTGCCCATTTAGTTTGGCTAACTTTAGTGAATAAAACCAAGAAGTTCAGAACCTTGAGTGAACCTGCCATGGTATATCCTCAGTTATCATAGCTACCGAACAGCCATTGCCACTGTTGTATAGGATTTTGCAGTATACATTCACACGTATTTAATGTAAGTAAGTTGGACGACCGTAGTCGAGGGCGACCCAAAGGCTCACTTTTCAATAGCTACTACCCCAAGGTGTAGGGGAGGGCGTTACTACTTTCTCTAGATTGCTGTTATTACCCTTGACACGTAACTTATAATGCTGAGTGTTAAGCAAGGAGGCATCAAGTATCATCTTTTGAATCTTAGGTATGACAAGACATAGAATTGAACCCCGAACTTCCGGAGCATTGACGAACTCTGTAACCATAAGGCCAATGGCCCGTTCACACACACACACACACACACACACACACACACACACACATATATATATATATATATATAAATTTATACAACATCACTAACAATTGAAGCCATTTAACTTGATTGAATAAACTGAATAGCTTGAAATAGAACTGTTTTTGACGTTAAACTGTGAACTTGTGCTAAACTGAATTGTTTGAAGTAGAACTGTTTATATGTATAAGAATGGTTTTGGCTTTAAATAACCTTCAGTGGTTGATATGGCACAAAACCAAGCCAAACCAAACTAAACTCCATTTGATGGTGCGACCCTATTCATGAAGCTTTAGAGAATGTGCAATGTCTCTTTACTGCCATTACTCTCAAATTTACTCTGACCCGGATTGGTTGTACCTATAATGAATCAACTATAACTACTTAATCATTTATTAAGGATTATTATTAGTAGTTATTTGAAACCAAACTGCTGTGAGTAAATTATTTGGATTAGATACGAATTCTTGATAAAGAGAATTATTAATCTTAAATAGAAATAGTTGGAATTATCAAAATGTGTGCAAATAAATAACTATTATTAAATAGAATTATTAGAGTTTTATGGGAATACTTAAAACCCTTTAACTGTGTGTTTGAAAATGAAGTTACCAACAACCGCTTCGCCAACGAGTCAAATACACACACACACACACACACACACACACACACACACACACACACACACACACACACACACACAAGCACACACACACACACATACACACATATATATATATATATGATAGAAATATGTGGAAGGTTGGATAAATCAAACACTTAACACCAGTTTAGAAGGCACAATATTTCGTTCGTTTATTTTATTTTAAAAACTTTTTCAGGCTAATCTTAACATAACATAAACGAACGAAATATCGCGCCTTCTAAACCTGTGTTAAGTGTTTGATTTATCAAACCTTCCACATATTTTTATCATAGTGTCAGATTCAACACAATCAATTATTTCAATATATATATATATATATATATATATATATATATATATATATATATATATATATATATATATATATATAAACAGGATTTGCCATTAAGGATTGATCCAGCAAGGATTGATATGCCATAAAACACCAAGCAACGTAAATAAATAAACAGTGAACGTAAATTTGTTCGAAATTCAGATAAATATAATTTATATATAAGTTGATAGATGAATAAAGAATATGATACAAAAAAAAACAATATTCAGAAAATTGATTATTGACACTTCTCTTGTTTACTAAAATAAAATCCATCGTTTTCTTGGAGCGATGAAAAAGACGTCCGTTCATTTTGACTGAAGAATGTATAGGCCAACATTTTGTATGAAAGACGACAGAAACAACAACAGTCAGGAGGGAGACAATATATGGGACAGTGCATATACGTAATCAAGGAGAAATTTAAGAAAGAAGAGAGGAAAAGAGCTGGTCTCAGAAATTGGGAGAAAAAAAAGGAAAAGAAACATAACCTTGAGAAAGAAGGAAATAATGAAGAGAGAGAGAGAGAGAGAGAGAGAGAGAGAGAGAGAGAGAGAGAGAGAGAGAGAGAGAGATTTATATTGTTTTTTCTCATTCAATAAAACCTTTTCTTGATTGTTTCTTATCGACTTGACGTTTTTTCTTCTTCCCGGCTCGCCAGTTACCTGTATTATCTTCGGTCTATCGATTTCATCGAATCTTCACCGAAGATAGAAACAAACATTTATTTGACTTAATTATCTGGTTTTATCTATCATCTTTTTTTTCCTACTTTGAAGTCCGGAAAGTTCCTTAACAATCTTGACATAAAAGATTTGGATGCTGTGCGTTTCAGGCGAAAAAGAACATTTTTTAATGAGGGAATATCTGGCTATCTCTCGGACTGTAAGCGTGTTCACATTGAGCTGATGTACGAAAGTCTTTACTGGTCGACTTACACTGGAGCGTCCATGGGTAAGAGTCTATGAGAGAATGTCATTTCATGGGTTCGATGCCCCACTTGTCTTGTTCATCTTACTTGGATGGTTTGTAAGATGGGAGGTAAGTGGCCAGCTTTTCATATGCCTCTAAAGCCACATCTCATCTACTAAAAGGGATGTCAACATACGCCTAGCAATGGTGTGTAATGCAATTGATTGGTTGTTGTTCATACAGAAATCTGATCTAGCCAATAAGATAAAATGGAATTTCTCCCAAGATGTGGCCGTGTCCATACTACTGTATAAATGCACCTCAACACTTGGAGAAAAAACTAGATGGTAATTACACAAGAATTTCACGTGTAGTCTTAAACGAATCCTGGAAGTAATACTCGACAAAATACCTGAATGGCCATCTACCTACCTTCCAACCTATATATATATATACCTACTTTCCTACCGACCAATATATATATATATATATATATATATATATGTGTGTGTGTGTGTGTGTGTGTGTGTGTGTGTATTGTGTGTGTGTGTTTGTGTGTGTTGTCTAGGAGGAAAGACAACAACGTTGATGTATAAGAATATAATCTGCTTCTTTTCTTTTCCTTTTATTACCCGAAATGTACGTATGGGTAGAGTGAGAGAGTTGAAGATGGCTGTGTTTGCACATACACAGGGGTGACGGTACGGTTCTTCCGTGAAGCCTCTTTGCTTTTCTTCTTTGTTCAACCTGTGTCGAAATCTTCGAAGCCCTCGAAATCCTCGTGGTCACACCTCCAATTTACACATTACACGTAAACACACTTCCTTCCAGCCTATCACCCACCCAATGTACGCTGCATTTCAGTCTGTCTTCTCCGTCACCACTGGGGCACCTGCGCCCTGTTTAATCTAGGAAACAGGTATATTTCTTGTTGTTTGTATGCTTCTAGCGACCGACACTTCTAGCATGCCACCAAGGCAAGTTCCGCGGCATTTCCGCTAGGGAAGTCGGATCGTATTTATTTTAGGCAACAGGTGCATTTCCTGTTATGCCACCCACACAATTTACGCAGCATGTCAGATTGATCTTCAAATCAATATCCAATATATATATATATATATATATATATATATATGATGGCTGTCTTCTCGGTTTCGAGCATAACCACCTCCTTTGTCTCATGTCCTCTCTCCCCACCTCTACCCCCATTAAATTCTATGTTTTCGTAGGTGACTCTTCAGGCCAGTCAAGCTGCGACAGATTTTACCACAGAATTGGCACAACTGTTCAGTTTTGCTCGTGGTGACATTATTTGGGTACCAGATAGATTTTGCACATTTACGCAGATGGCTTTTGAGACCAGCAAGAGATAGGCACAATTTTCCACATATGTCACAGTTAGCGTGGTGACTTTGTGGACCCGGTGCTGGACCCAGTTCGCCTTTGCGAATCAGACTTTTGTAAGCGCTGTACTGCATACGGCTATTCTCAAAGGATTCTATGCATTCGTGAATCAGCTTCCGCCACTTACTTCTATCTGAAGCCATTTTTTCCCATTGGTCCACAGGTAGTTCAGATTGTTTCAGGTAACATTTTATTGTGTCCTTAAATCTCTTCCTCGATTTTACTGCACTTCTCTTTCTTTCCCACATTTCACCATAGAATAATTGAATAGAATATATATATATATTGCATAGAATATATATATATATATATATATATATATATATTCTCTCGGTCTGTTCTGATATCTATATCTATACATATCTACTTCAAGTTTGTTTTCTTATCAATCAATCAATCAATCAATATTAGTTTGTAATATCTATTAATTCATCTCAATTAATATATAACTCAACACAAATCTATGCTCGGCTGTTCATATCTATTAAAAGTATCAAACTTATCTAATTATGGCTGTATTGGTTTGCTAAACATTAATATATGCAGAAGTGTGATATTTATTTAACTAGATTTCTCTCAAGGACACATGTGTGGAACTACTCGTGAGTGAGTTTCAAATTCAATCTAGCAATGCTGACCCGTGAGAATAACTTGCTAAGTCTTGCACTAGAGTGAATCGATTAATAGTTACTAAAATCAACTTAATTCGGCAAAAGACCGCCTATATAAGGCTTTACTAGGAGGTCCAAATTCATATCAACGTAAAGACTTGTAAGAATAGTAAAAAGTATCTTCTAATACCAGAGGTGAAACAAATAAAATGTATGAGTAAGGAATTAAATACTTTTAATATTGTATTTTGCTTTTGAATATTGTATTTTGCAGCGATAATTTGATTAACATTATCTAACGTATTGCCAAGCAGACAATAATACAAACTTCCATGTCTAGTTTCTGCCAAAGCAGTGTCCAAATCTGTATAAGATAAAAAGGATCAAGTTTAAGCTTGGCACGAGATCACACATGTGAGACACCTCCTGACAATCGTAACTGGCTCATAAAATCTATCTATCTATCTATCTATCTATCTATCTCCCCTGTTATCTCCTCCTCTCCCTCTCTTTCTCTCTCTCTCTCAATGTATATATATATATGTGTGTGTGTGTGTGTAAAGTGGTTGAAAGAACAGCGAAATTGATAATAAAAAGAAGAATGCAAAGTGTAGATTTTATGGTTACGGAAATGAATCAGTAAATCCCTTAATAATCGAATGCAGCAAACTAATTCAAAATGAATATGTGAATAAGCATGACTGGGTAGAAGGGTGATCCACTGGGAATTGTGCAAGAAACTAAAACTTGGCCGTGATGACAAATGGTATATACACAAACCAGAATCTGTCCAAGAAAATGAAATGCATGAAATTCTCTAGGATTTTGAAATACAAAGGAATCATCCAATCCCGGTGAGAAGATCAGACATAGAGTTAATAAAAGAAAATAACATCATCTTGTGAATTTTGTCATTAGAGAAAAGCTTGGATCTTGACAAAGAGCTGAAAAGGCTGTGAAGCAGGAAGGTGGCGGTGACACCAGTTGTAATTGCTACACTTAGAACGGTCCCCAAAGGCATGGAAAAGAGACTGGGGTTGGGGTTTGGCGATCAGAGGACAAATCGAGAAAACTCAATGAATACCGATCAGTATACTAGGTTACATGGTACCAGAATCATGGAGTCATTCCTGACATGACCTTTCGACAGGGGGTACTTGCCATTTCCAAGCACATCCGAGTCATGATTTGACTTCAGTATGCCAGTTCGGTTTTCTGAGATGATAACCGTTAAGCTCACTCCGTATCTCCATTTTACGCGTCCATAAACACGAAAACAGTTTTTGTCTTTTCCAACTTGTAGGTCTTTATTGATTGTGTCAAAACGTTTTTATAAGGATGAAAAGAATTCAAAACAGTCAACTCAATGGAGAGAGGTAGAGTTGGAGTCGGCGAGTCAGAGTGGCGACAAAAAGGTCAGGACGGGCTGGTACGGAATTGACAAAAAAAAAAAAGAAAAAAAAAAGAAGAATTTAAATGTTGGATAGTTG
>CAUZXS010002857.1:37500-50000 GCA_963585895.1 Sepioteuthis lessoniana
CGGGCCTAGCACCACTAATGTATTAAGTGAATACATTACTATAGCATCATAGAATGCTGTAATATTTTCTAATATAAAAACAGTGATTCTCAACCTTTGTATTAACAAGTACACCTTTTATTTGAAATAATTTTCCTACAGAAGAACCTTGACTAACTACTGAAGAAGTTCTTGTCAATCACGACCCCCAGGTTGGGAATCACTGGAACAAAGTCTCCACAACTAAAATCCCATTGACTAAGAGTTAAGGTAAACATAGTCCTTGAAGGATCATTTATTGGCTTTTTTTACACGATCGCATGAATATGAAAATTCCTATTTTTAGATTCAAAATATAAGCAAATGTATTTATAGTGTGGCCTGTCAATCAGGTGACCTTGGCACATTTAACCCACTTTTAGAAACCGAGTTGCTGCACTCAAAATATAACAATTGTTTTACTTATCTTTTTGTGACTTTAGTATTGTAAATTAATGGAATCTTAGTGACTTTCTCAATGCTCGATATTTGATGAACCTTAGCTTAGGGCCTGTCCACATTTGTATTGTGAGATCAGTCTATATGCAAATCAAAAGAAACGTGAGAATTAAATGAATACTCATAAATAATCTCATACTTGGTATGTGTGATTTGGTTTCATGCCTTTTTAAAGGCTGTTAATGCGAAGTAAACACGAACTACCTCCATGGAAAAAAATGCCTACCAAAACCAACTCAGAGGTTTCCTTTTGAAAATTGAGGTGATGGCGTCAACGCGATATCAACGATGCGGTGAATATTTTCACCGATTAAAACTTGTTGCCCATTGTCCATAACAACACCATCTTATAAATTCGGGAAAACGTTATTTAAAAAATATGTATTAAAACGATGTCGGAGTCTGAATCTGTATTTGCAAGCTGAGACAGAAAGTGGATTGAATGTTTAGTATTTTTTGTGGCTTTAGTTGACAAAAAAAAAAAAGGAAAAGAAAATGGAGACATATTTATGCATATGAACAAACATTTCAACTAATGAGGCAGATTTTTTTCTCATTTGTGTCGCGTGGAACTTCGAAAGAGAGAGAGAGAGAGAGAGAGAGAGAGAGAGAGGGAGAGAGAGGGGGGGCTAAAACAAAACTAAGTGAAAGCATGCATAAATATTTGCGTCTGAGGAAACTTAATCATAAATGTCATATCTCAAGAGTTTGAGAAGCGAAAATAACACACACCATCTTGTAGTCGAAACAGAATCGTGTAATTATAAAAAAGCAAAAAACAAAATAACAAAAAAACAACAAACAAACACCCCCACAAAACAACCCCCCCCCAAAAAAAACAAAAAAACAAAAAACAGAAAACCAAAATAACCAAACCAAACAAAAAACAAAACAAAACAAAACAAGATAAAAAGTTAAATAATCGAAAGCACCATATTGTATGCATCGTCTAGATCGGAAGTATTTCACGTATGGTCAAACAATGTAAAATAAAAATGTAAGCGTCTTGTCGAACTGGAGAATGGTTAGTTTAGCATGAATTATGGCTGTAAATATTACCTTTAAAGAGTTCTTTAAATGTGAAGTGGATACACACACATTCGCGCGCTCATAGTTCGTGGAGAACCTCCATGGCGCAATGGCAAAAGTGCTGGACTGCGGTTTCTTAGTGAAGCGAGATCGAACACCAATCACGTTGATATGTTATACGTTCACTTTCGGACAAAACTCGCTGGAAGTGTTATGAGCACCCCCCGCCATTATCTTCCAGCTATGGTAAAAATAGTATCATTGCTGTCTTCTGCAAGGATGGCTTGGTGTTCAATAGTCCACGAAGGTTGATATATCATTAAACAAAGAAATATCATCAAACACATGGGCACACAGATGCATACGTAAGTGCGTATATTAATGATGATAAAGTACATAATAAGAAACTATTTTATTAACATCATTTCTATTCCTTGTTTATGCAATATGTGCTTGGCGAATCCTTGTGGCGTCGTGGTTAACGTGTCGGACTATGACATCATAGTCTATGCGTTCGAACTCAAGTCCTGCTCTTACGTTCACGTTCGGATAAATACCCTTGGAAAATGTATGAAACACCCGTTGCTCCCGTGCTAAGGGTTAAATAGCACAACTACTATTCTTCTATGAAGAAAGCTTTGGCATTAAATAACCTACAAAGGTTGGTATGAAGAATCGGAACCTTATTATCAGTCAGTCGGATAATGAAGAGCAATGTTTACTTTAACTCTCTTGTTTTTAAAGTTCCAAATGACTTCTGTCTACAAACGAACACAATTTCTTTTTAAAAAGCTAAGCAAAACGAATACAGCTGATGAATTGCTTATTAAATACTGTAGAAGTTGTCTTTTTGTATAGAATTAATATGTCTTCCTTGTTTAATGACATATCAACCTTCATGGATTACTTAATACCAAGTCATCCCTGTTGAAGAGAGCAATGATATTATTTAAGCCATAGTTCGGGAGATAAAGGTGGTCATGCTTTTTCTTGGGTGTTAGATCGAAAGTGAAGGTAATCGTGTAACTGGAGTTCGAACTCCCTTACTTCGAGGCTACAGTCCATCACTTTTGCCATTATACCACATAAACTCTCCTTTATATAATTAAGAATAAACAAATTAAATTAAGGGGATCGACACATGAAAAATAATTCCATGAAATCTAATAGAATTAGATTAGTATTGAAGAAACACTAATTTATATCGGATAAAATTTCGCGACAATGTTACTAAGAATGCAGTTTGGTTTTATAGAAGTCCTGGTATCAAGACTTCGCTGCAACATTTTTAATAATGCCAACCACCTAAAAAAGAAAAAGAAAAAAAAAAAAAAAGAAGAAATGATCTTGATTAATTTCGGTTCGAAACTTTTGTGCACAAATCTCCCCAAAAGAAACTGAGTGATGCCATATGAAAATGAAGGTTATTACCATATATTTATGTGTTATAGTGTTTATGTTTTTATTTTCATTATCCTATTTAACCAACCCCTCTGCTCGGGCAGGATATGACACAAGGTCAATTTTTAAAAGGAGTTTAACAGGTTTGAATTCAGAGTTTTCCTTCTCCTAGACTAGTTGCCTAACCAAGGCTGAAGAACCTAGTCTGTCCTACTATTTACCCATAGCTGGAGGGAGAATAATTGGATTCATACTTTTCCCAAGGGTATTAGTGCTATGTGAAATGCAATCAGTCTCGTCCAGGATTTGAACTCGTGTCGCCGTGTTCATTTCCTACGACGATAACAATTACACCACGGGCCCCTCATTATAGTCGCCAGAAAACAGTTTGGTCAGAATTTCTAATTACGTATCTGTTAACTCGAGTTCGGGCGTCTATATTGGCAATGAATTTTTCAAAAGCAATGAAAAAGCCGAAGTATTAACTTACATTGTAAATTTCACTCCTTTCTTGAAACTTAATAAAATTAAGATAACCTTTTGGCTTTCTTATAAAATTTAGGCACAAAACTACCGCATATGAAGTGTTGTATAGCCATGACCAACTATACAAACACTTAATACATATACATCTACATATGCATGCAGAATCATAACGACACAATAATAACGAGCGACACAGTTCTTAGAAAAATATACCTCTCACTTTATTTGAAAGGGTTGTGTGTGAGAGGGAGTTGGAGACCGAACAGAACTACAACATATTGACCCCTCCACTCTATTGACCATAACCGCGTTTCTTTCCCGTTCTCCTGGGCTGCTTAACCGGGGACCTGGGGGCCCTGCCTCTCTGGAACATGTTCTCATTCCAGCATCTTCTCTCTAGCTCGTCTGATCTCCAAACTGATTAATCAGAGGCCTGAGGGCTCCCTCTGTTGGGTGCTGGCTTTCTCTACTGCATCTTGTCTCCAACTGATTGAATTTCCTGTGCACTGAATTATATAATAGTTCAACGCTCACCTTCTTCTTGTGGGCGTCACAAATCGCACTCATTCAACCCATCCACAGTCAAGGCTATACTCTGCTATTCCTCGACCGGATCCACAGGTGCATTTCCTATTTTGACAGCCCGGCCGGGTCGGAAGTCAATATGCAACAGAAGTATATGAAAATAAAACAAAATTGCAAACGAATAATAGGACAGTTATTAAAAGTTTCTTTTTAAAATCATCATGCAAGTTATATACACCATGACCGTGACAATCACCATTTGTTGGTACATCTTATACTTATTGAACGTTTATCATGGGTAATAACAATTTAAGAATATTGCGAGTGTTTCGTGATTCGCGGATCGTGCGGATAGCAGGGGAAGGTAATGAATACTCGCCTTAGTGGAATGGTTTAAAATGGCGCACGTGCCGATTATCGCTCTAGCCAGGTCATTAAGAGATAGAGACGGACTTGAAATCGACGGCGGTCTTTAGAGGTCACGTGCTTACCCAATAGATTATCAGCTTCGGTGAAAAGTCTGGATCGAAAGTTAATTGGGTTAATTCCAAAAAACACGGCATCTCCGAACATTACATGTCGTCGGGCAATATTTACTGACGATTCTCAAATGCACGAAAATACTCATTGAAATACGTATTAGATTTAAGTTCGAGTGGTCTTTGCTGACATACATACATACATACATACATACTTACATGGAGTTAGAAAAAATTATATGCGATGGAAACCATGCACGTACGCATATTCACACACATACATTTATATGAAGTTAATGCTTGATCCTTCATTCATCAAATTATTTTCCTTTTCTTTCTACGGCCTTATAAATAAGTAAAATTGGCGACCGTTGTCAAGGGTGACACGCAGGCTCCCTTTTCGATAGCTACAACATCAAGGAGTAGGGTAGGGTGCTACTCTTTTCCCATGATTCACCCGCTTTACCTTTGTTCCGTACCTTGTAATGCTGGGTGTTAAGCAAGGAGGCAACAACTACCATTTTTAAGTCTTTGGTATGATTTGACCTGGGATTGAACCCAGGTCTCCTGGATCATTGGCTAACACTCTAACCATTATGCCAATATTCGGTACTTATAGCCGAATAGCTTTACGAAAAAAAAAAAAATGATAGAAAACACTTGAAAAATCCTACTGTAGTGATTTGTCAAATGCCTGGTGAAACATTGGAAACAAAAGGTCTCTCGAAATTTGAACGGTCTGATAAATATGTTCGATTTCTCCCTTATTTCTATAAAATCGTTAGGGACTCCGGTTGATTGTGAGTTGTTTCCTAGTGAGATTAACTGGCCCACTACGAGACGGTGGAAAAGAAAGGAACATATGAAAAGGGAGAAACTGATGTAGCAGTTAAAAATAGAAATATATCAACAGCGTTAAAAATAGAAATATATCAACAGGGTTAAAAAAATAGAAATATATCAACAGGGTTAAAAATATATCAGGGTTAGAAATATATCAACAGGGTTAAAAATATATCAGGGTTAGAAATATATCAACAGGGTTAAAAATAGAAATATATCAACAGGGTTAAAAATAGAAATATATCAACAGCGAATAGGCAACGAGTTCTGATTGGCTGGAGAAGACTCGAACAGCAAACCCGTTAAAAGTGGGTGAGGAATGGAAAACAGGAAAGGATTAGTGGCTGTCGGACGCGACGATGTAAAGACAGTTGGACATCAGACACGACGATATTTGACAGCCAAAAATTACAGGCCATATTTTGGGGTAAGCCCAGAAAAGGGGTCTCACACCAGAAGCGTAGCTTTGAAGACGAAACCAGCGAACAAGCACGTGTTAGAACATTTTCTACCTAACGTGGTTGACTCAATTTTCATACGCTGTTTCTCTCCTCTCGACGACTACTGAAAAGTGTAGTGGGGAATAAACTTCAGTATAAACGAACCAAGACGGGGTTTTTGCGTGTTCGTCACTTTTTTTCACGGCGAATTTACAACAGGGATCCGACTGACACTTACAATGTAGCGCTTCACGCATAAACCCGTTCGACACGCGATAGTGCAAATGTCTTGGTGTAGTAGTTGTACAAATGTCCATTGAAGCCGTATCAGTACAAACTTCCATTTGAACACCGTAGCTTTGCAAAGTTGTATTTGTGCCGTGTAATGTTACAACAGTCTATTTGATGTGTAACGGTACATTTTGAATCGCACTTAGTGGATATGCATGCACACACACATAAGATACATTTTGAGTTACACTTGGTAGACACACACGCACATACAAACATTTTGAGTCACCCTTCGTGGATACACATACGCACATATACATGCATTTTGAGTCACACTTAGTGAGCCCACACACTACACACATACATACATACATACATTTTGAGTCACACTTAGTAGAATCACACTCTCACACATGCATACATTTTTAGTTGAACTTGGTGGACTCACTTACACTCAAAAACATACATTTTGAGTCACACTTAGTGGACTCACACATATTCACACACATACATTTTGAGTCGCACTTAGTGGACTCACTCGCATACATACATATATCTTGAGTCACACTTAGTGGAATCACATACATACATGCATACATTTTGAGTCGCACTTAGTGGACACGCACACACATACATACATTTCGCGTCGCACCTAATAGACACACAGACACAGACATACACATATATATATATATATATATATATATATATATATATTAGCAGCAAGTTAGTGTTTAGTTAAAGACCTTAGAACTTTCCATTTTTATGATTTTATTATGTTTTTCTCTTATTTTCTCAGTTTCTTTGTATCAGGATCCAATTGATAATTGCCCAGTCGGATGGGGCTGTAGAATACACCGACTGCTTCTCTGCAGAGAAGTAAGACCCCACCCACTGAAGATGATCAGTCGATATAATCGAAAGTGCTTGGGAGCAAAACTTAGCGGAATTTTTTCCGTCAGTTCAACCTTGATAAAAAGAAATTTGAGAGAAAGCTCGAAAAAAACATCAGATCAAAAAAAAAAAAAAAAAAAAAAAAAAAGTTCCGTGGTATTTAACCAAACCTGGTTGGTTGGTTGGTTGAGTTTTATGGCATATCAATCTTTGTTGGTTATTTAATGCCAAATCCATTTGTATACAAATAATCAGTTCAATTTTTAACAATACAGGTTTGCATTAGTACACAGGTTAATTGTCGTAAACATTTCAAGCTATTCAGTTTTGTCAAACAGTTCTAATTCAATCAATACAGTTTAGTGTAAGTATAAGTTTTGTTTACACACAGTTAAATGTCAAAACAGTTCTATTTTAAACAATTCAGTTTAGCATAAGTACGCAATGTAATTCTATTTGACCCATAGATAGGACTCTATCAGGTGCTAGAGTGGAGCAGGGAGCGATGGCAATGAAGGGGTGCTCCGCATTCCCCAAAGCTCCAGCATTGCTAGAAACTCCTCATCAGATTGTTTAGTGTCATATCAGGACACTCATAGGGGAAGTCTTACCTCTGTGTAGAGGTGTAGTCGGTTTATTGTACAGCCCCAGCCGACTGGGCAATAACCAAACCTACATAAACAATATATATATATATATATATATATATATATATATATATAGTCATCCGCAGACAGATCTGTTTCGTTCAATCAGAACTCATCAGTGTGGCTAGACATATTAGCCTCCTGTTGCTGGGATCGAAACCCGGTTGACTCAAACGCCAATCCAAGCTTCTAACCCTTCAGCCACGAGGAGCCTGTAGCAGCGAAGTAAATTTCAAACGGTTATGAATCATAATTACTATTGTTTGCATACATCCATTTAACGGCTACCGAGACCTCAATTCATATATGAAGAGACTTGCAATAAACGCTAATGGCAACACGATTACTTCATTCTCCGGAGAACTCAACCCTACGTGGGTAGCGGAGTATATATCTCTATAGTCATCCACAGACAGATCTGTTTCGTTCTATCAGAACTCATCAGTGTGGCTAGACATATTAGCTTCCCGTAGCTGGGATTGAAACCCGGTTGACTCAAACGCCAATCCAAGCTTCTAACCCTTCATATATATATATATATATATATATATATATATACATATATCCAGTAGGTGTCCCAAGACAATGGGTATGGAATATTCGTATATAGAATATATGAGGGATTTCATATAAATCTATGGAAAAGCTCGATGTATGGCTATTAGTATATATGCTCTAACAAAATGATTTCTTGGGTTTGGAATGTAAATAAAAAAATCATAGATCCTATAAAAAATTCAATTTTAAGATGAAAAAGAAAATATTAACCATTCAGTTTTGTTATTGACAGCACTTTAAAACAAAGCGTTGCCAATAACAAAGACCAAATGCTTTCTCTCAATAGCTGTACACTTCTGAAGCCTTTCTCTGAAGCACTGCCGAGCTTGCCAAGTTATTGCTTCCGGTATAGTTGCCATTTCATTAGAAATAAAATCTTTCAATCTTTCAGTTGTCTGCAGCCTACGTTTAAAGATTTGAGCCTTCAGGCATCCACAGATGAAATAATCATAGAATTGGAAACTTTGATAGAGTCACCATTTTTTAAATTAGTTTTAATCATAAGCGCACGATGTTTATCATTCCATGCCATGATGGAAACTGATATGTCATGGATGCAGCTCAAAGACATACTTTCCACCAGCCCATCCCTTTTAGTTCCTGTGCGAAGGCAATTTTAAATCTAAATGGTCATTCTGCCAGACAATACACACACACACACACACACACACACACACACATATATATATATATGTATGTATGTATATATATATATATATATATATAAAAGGGTCATTTCAAAAGTTCCTAGCTCCATTCAGATTTTAGATTTGTTTTACTTTTCTTATTTTTGTATAGGTCTTACCAGCACAGAAATTAGTCTGAAATCTGAACTAGTTTTTCTAATTTTATAAGACATGATATTGTGTTGCTGCAACAATGGTCAGCTAGAACTTTTCTTTTACCGTGAGGCTTAGAACATTAAACGATCCTCTTATATATAAAAGTACATCCTCTCTTTCTCTTTATATATATATATATATATTATGACCCATAAAGAAGTTCACCTTACCATTTTTTTAAATAAAATGTTAAGTATATTTTAAACCTAAGATGCTGTGATTTTCATATTTATAGTGAAAGATTATACAATGAAAAAGAGTATTATTAGATATTGTTTATAACCACCCTCCGTCGCACTGAAAATATATAACAAAACAAAAACAAATGCGACACCTTTGCAACCAAAAGTAAAATCACACACACACACACACATTTATATTTAAGGTTAGAGACTTGTGGATTTTGGTTGTAAATAATACCAAAAAAATTCGTTTTGGGTGGATAATGTTCCATTAGAAATACAATGCTGGTATCTTTGTTTTAGAAGAAAATTCTTTTTTTTTAATAGAAAATTGTTAGGTGTATCCTATTTATGGGCAATACTGTATATTTTCCTATCATATGTTAAAGTCTAAAGAAAAAGAAAAAGAAAAAAGAAGAAAAAAGGAAACCATTAATTTCGCACCAGTAATATTGATCGCAAAGATGAACATAAATAATTTTTTCCCTGTGATTAGACGAGACTTTTTTCTCAGACATCTCAGTTTATTTGATGATTATGTGTACATTTGAAAGCGTGTTAATTCATACAACCGTGAAGTTTCTTGTCGTGTGCTTTATATTCTTTGCGGTATTGTGTATTCAGAATCAAATATCGTTTCTTAGTGGAAGGACATCTTAGCTGCTTTAAGAAGCATTTTAGATATGAAACTTACACAGTATCCGGTTGATTGTTTTCTCAACTTCCTATATGACGAATATCATTTATATTTTGTTATTTTATCAGGTTATCCTCTTTACTGCTTTTAACACATTGTTTTGATCGATAAACCCTTGGCATTCGTTGCGTTGAGTACCGTTTAGAGATAAAGTGTTGCACTTACTTTAGATACCGCAGTTTATGGCATTTAATAACCTTTTTTTTCTCCTAATAATAATAATAATAATAATAATGATCATAATAATAATAGGACGTAGAGATGGAATTTAGCATAGAAAATGCGCCATGCTTGTAATGAAAACGGGAAACGACACATGACGGAAGGAATCAAACTACCAAATCAAGACAAAATTAGAACGCTCGGAGAAAAGGAAACTTACAAATACTTGGGAAACAAGTGGAGATGAAAGAAAAACTTAAGAAAAAGTTTCTCTGAAGAACCAGAAAGCTACTTGAAACTAAACTGTATATATTATCAAAGAGATAAGTATCTGATCAGCAGCCTTCGTAAGATATTCGAAACCATTCTTGAAGTGGAACAGAGAAGAACTTAAACAAATGGACCAGAGAACAAGAAAACTAATGGCCATACATAAAGAATAACATCCAAGAGATGACATTGACAGACAATATGTGTCTAGTAAAGGGGGAGAAAAAGGACTTACGAGCACTGGAAGATAGCGTTGACGCATCGATCGAACGATTCAAAGACTACATAGAAAAGCACAGAGGAAGACTGATTACAGCCACCAGAAACAATACTAACAACACGAAGAGCAACAGAACAGAAATAACCAGAAAACAAAATTGGGAAGAAAAACAACTCTATGGACATTTTAAGCGACTAACAAGTGACATCTCACACGAGAAAACGTGGATGTGACTAAGAAAGGGAAATTTTAAGAGAGAAACTGATTCTCTTCTTATAGCGGCATAAAACAACGTTATAAGGACCAATCATATCAAACCAAGAATAGATAAGGCTCAAGAAAACAACAGATGTAGGTTATGGGGAGATAGAGACGAAACGATCAATCACATAAAAAGCGAACGCAGCAAATTAGGACAGAAAGAGTATAAAAATAGACACGACTTGGTGGGTAAGTTGATTCACTGGGAATTGTGAAAGAAATTGAAGTTTGATCTACGAACGAATGATGTATACACAATCCAGCATCTAACATGGAGAATGAGACACACAAATTCCTCTGGGATTTTGAGATAAAAACAGATCACCTGATTTCGGCCAGACACTCAGACCTTATAATAATCAACAAAAAAAAAAAAAAAAAAAAAAAGAAGAGAAAAGAAGAAAAAAAGAAAGGAACTTGCATAATGGTGGACTTTGCTGTCCCGGCTGACCACAGAGTAAAACTGAAAGAAAACGAAAAGAGGGTTAAGTATCTCGACCTTGCAAGGGAATTGAAAAAACTGTGGAACATGATAGTGACGTTTATACCAATTGTAATTAGTTCTCTTGGTACAGTCACCGAAGGATTGGTAAAGGGAGTGGAGGACTTGGAAATAAGAGGACGAGTTGAGACCATCCAAACTACAATACAATTGAGATCAGCCAGGGAAGAGTCCTGGTGATTTGAGGAGACTTGCTGTCACTCAAACTCTGGTGGGAAAAACTCGGAAAAGAGTAAATAATAATAATAATAATAATAATAATAATAATAATAACTGTTATGTGCACAAACCAGAACCCATCCTATAGAATGTGACGCATAAAAGGTAAGGTACAAACAGATCACATAATTCTGGCCAGAAGACCAGACTTAGAATTAATAAAAAAAAAGAAAAAAAAAGAAAAGAAAAAGAACTTGCTATTCAGTAGATTTTGCTGCTCCAGCCGACCATACAAATATATGGTTGGCTATCACTATCTCAAGGGAGATAGTGATAACCATTCACTATTAAAGTATATATACACACATATATACTGAAATTCTTTTGGAATACATCATCATCATCATGTCACGCTATCAGCACAGATATCCCTGACCCTCTCTTGCCACCTCTCCCTATCGTCCCTTGTTTCCGGCAGGTCCTCAGGGCTACATCCCGTATCGGCACAGAGCTGCTGTATGTAGGTTCGAGCTGGTCGTCCTGCCTTTGCTCGTCCATGTGAAGAGATTCACAGGAGTACATCACTTATGAGCTCGTCCCTACTTCTCCAGCAGTGTCCCGCATGTCTGCTTCGTCTAATTTTGATAGCTGCTGCTTTTTGGGGTGCTGCCTCCAGGACTTGTTCAACACTGCTCACAACATTCTTGTGTAATTCTCGTGTATTGGAATATATATATATATATATATATATATATATATATATATAAACTGACAAATAAGTGAACCTTGCCAGAGAAGGTGTGAAACATGAGGATAACGGTGATACTAATTGTTATTGTTGAACGATCCGCAAAGGCTTGGAAGAAAGACTGAAGGAATTGGAAATCAGAGGAAGAATCGAGACTATCCAAACTACAGCGTTGTAGAGATCAGCTAGAATACTGTGAAGAGTCCTGGAGACTCAGGCTAACGCTGGCATGAAAAACTTGCAAGGAGTAAAATAATAATCATAAAGTTTGTTCATTGGCATCGATGACGATCATTAAACCAAGCAAAGCCAAGCTCAGCAAATTGTTTACACGAATGATTTGTTTATAGCGATGAAAGCTAATGAAGAACCAAGCATGCTTTTAGGATGAGTAACATAAAAGTAATACACTGCGGTACCATAGATTCTTCAAGTAACACTCCTCCT
>CAUZXS010002857.1:52500-75000 GCA_963585895.1 Sepioteuthis lessoniana
TCTTTTTACACACATCTTTCTTTCTTTCTTTCTTTCTTTCTTTCTTTCTTTTTACACGCTTCCTTGTTTGTTTTTTTTTGTTTCTACACGCTTCTCTGTTCATTTTATTCTTTCTTTCTACACATATTTTTCTTTTTTTCTTTCTTTCTTTCTTTTTCCACGCTTCTTTGTACGTTTGTTTCTTTTTACTAGAGTGTGTACTTGTCACCGTCTCCATTCCCCCTACTCTCTCGCATCCGGTTGTTGATATGGCTTTGCTAATTCTCCCCTTAATTGTTCGTAGAATTTTATTCGTTGTTTTGGAACGTCCTGTCTTGTCTATATTGTTTGGTCTTGTCTCGGTATATTTTAGTCTACCTTTTGCTAGTAGTTTTTGGTTGGTCTCCTCAAGGTTTTTTTAAATTTTTAGTTACCGTGCTTTTTCAGTTTGGTCCGAAATTTTCTTAATGTTCCGTTTTAGTATTCTTGTTTGTTGTCGTAGACTTTTTATCTGTGATTCATGTCTGAGTTCCCACTCGGATTTTGACTTTCTATCTGTGGTCTTCAAAGGGACTCCGATTTTTTCACAGACTCCATTCATATCAATATCCATGAGGCCCAAACAAAAATTCTTTGATTAGGAATGAAGAAAGTGAGGAAATTGAAGGAGAAAGTGCAAATTCTAGATAAGGGTTGAGAAAGGCTCTTTTACGCAAAGGAGAAGTGACAATCTTTTAATAAAACATATTCGTGAAGTGTTCAAAAATATATTGAAACTAAATCCAAGAAAGAAATAAACAATAAATGAAACGTTAAATATCTTCAAAATAGTCCCCCTCGATATTCCAGCAAATTTTGTATTGATCGAAGCAATTTCGAAGCTTCTCCTCAGGCAACGTGTGGAGCTGTGCCATATAAATTTCTTTTTATGTTGTCCATGTTAATATTGGGATGAGTTTTCAGTTTAGGAAAGAAGAAAAAGTCGAACACAGTTTGGGCTGTTGGATGTGGCGGATCCCTCACATTCCTGTCTTTTGTCCCAAACTGCTACACAAACAGTATTGATACTGCTGATTTAAACGTATCTTGAACTGGCACCGAAACCTCGAGGCGTAAGCACTTTGTTACATAAATTGTACAGCTGCGTGAGTCTTCATATAAATTCGATATTTAATTTTTATATATATATCTAATGTCTCAAAATTAACTTTTCAATATTCTTTGATCATGTGGTGTATTTTGTTTGTTTGTTTCTTTCTTTTTACTCGCATCATCATCATCATCATTGTTGGAATTCGTTCGTAACGCTCGTTAGCTATGAGTAAATACTCGTTTGCGTAAGAAACCATGCTACGACTTGAGGCGAGATTATATGGACATTGGGGCGTTCTATTGCTCTCAAGTGGCTAAGTCCATTCCCTGGACAGGGATAGGTTGCTGGTCCAATGAATGGGTATAGTAGTGTGTGCATACACTGGCTTGCTCAGGATGTTACAGGCTCGGTATTGGGTTACCGCCCATTTTATTTTTTGTCTGCCAACTAGGGCTGTTGAACCGGTAAGTGTTGTTCTTGTTTATTCTGCACGTTAGAGTAATGACTTCTTTTTCTTCTTCCTCTTCTTCTTTCTACACACATTTTCTTTCTTTCTTTCTTCTGCCTTTTTTTTATTTGCTCAATCAATGAAGCAGTCAGCCTCATTTTGCATTAATATCGATGATGTGTTGGCCCCCAAATTGAACGAATAATTATATTTCCTTCTTTTCCACTGGGTATATGAACAGTAGATGATTTGCCCTCAACTGGGAATTATAAATAGATGATAACCCAGTGATGCAGGTGAACGTCTGGGAAATCATTTCCTTTAATTCTAAGTAATGAGAAAAATTGTCATTTTCTAAAAATAGTCAATCATTATTAAAGATAGATTAGAATATCAGGACATCAGTCAACTTTTGGCAAACCATAATGTATTCATGCATACAACTTGTCAAAGAGAAGATTATTAACTGATTCTTCATTATAGAGCAAAACATGAAATTTTCAACATAATATCATCTTTTGAGAAGGCACTTAATTTGCTTGCGAATGTTATTCACACGATTTGATGTTAGGAAAAAAAAATCAGGAATCAGAAATCTTTGTCGTACCACTAATTTACAAATTCCTCCTTACATGTTTTAAGTATTTCTTTTACATACTAACTTTTAAGGGTTTTTTTTCCGTAACATCTCTAGTGATAATTCATCCCAAATTAAAAAATGCTGCACAATAAAGTTGTGAAAAGATAAAGGCAATGAAGAAAAAGAAAAGAATAATAAAAGAAAAAATAGAACGATGTAGAATTTATAGTAATACATACATACATATATATATATATATATATATTGTACAATTATATATAGTACAATTTAATGGAGACTCAAACTCGGTTAAGTCGTCATAATAAATTTATTTCGGCGGAGAATATTATTGCTATACTCTCCGTCTTGTTAGATGACTCTTTACATGCTTCTCTCCTGTATATATATATATATATATATATATATATATATATATATATATATATGCAAGGAAATGTGTTACATTTTTAGAATAAATTTCGAATATTTTGAAAATGAACGTCACTAACGAAAATAGAATGTTAAAAACCTTCTTATTCTTTGTATCATTCAAATTAAATGAAATTAGTGGCCTAATGAGTAGAGTGTTCGCCAATGGTCCGGTAGACCGGGGTTCAATCCCAGGTCGAGTCATACCAAAGACTAAAAAAAATGGTACCTGATATCGCCTTGCTTAACATTCAGCATTATAAGGTAGAAATCAAGGGTAAAGTGAAGAAAATCCAGGGAATGGAGTAGCACCCTTCCCAACACCTCGGTGTAGTAGCTATTGAAAAGGGAGCCTTTGGGTCACCCTTGACTAAGGCCGCCAACTTTACTTTTTACATATAATTCAGAAGGTACAACATCACATATTTAAATGGTTTAATGCACAAACCAAAGCGTTTCACGTAGACAAATAATTCAAGTATAAATAAAATCGTGCTCTGAATTCTTTCTCTTTCATATTTGTAGATTTACACACATTTACACACATGCACACGCATATATACATATATATATATATATATATATATATATATAAAAGCCGAGTTCAAATCCTGGACGTGTTTGTTCGCGTTTCACTTCACACTGATGTCCTCGGGAAAGGTACTAATCCTTCTATTTCTCTCAAACAATAGGTCGACAAGGCTCTTTAGCTTTGGTAAGGCAACCGTTCTAGGAGAAGGAAAAACATTCATGGTGATATATATAAATGACGACATTCAGGTTTCGAACCATACACAGTACTATGTATATGTGACACGTAATATTGTGTATCTATTGAGACATTTTAGTCTGGAAATTGCTTTATAAGTAAAAAAAAATGTTTCATATAACTATACATGTGTATTTACAATTCATAATGAAAGAGCGGCCTTGTGGTTAAAGTGTTTACCAAAGGCCCGGGAGACTGGGGTTCAATCCCAGGTCGATTCATACCAAAGACACAAAAAAATGCTACTTGATGCCTCTTTGCTTAACACTCAGCACGTATCAAGGGTAAAGTGGAGCAATCCAGGGAATGGAGTGGAGCCCTTCCCAACACATCGGTGTAGTAGCTATTGGAAAGGGAGCCTTCACGTCCTCCTCGACTACGGTCGCCAACTTTAGTTTTACCGACTCATTGGCCTAGTCGGTAGAGTGTTCGCCAATGGTTCTGGAGACCGGGGTTCAATCCCAGGTCGCGTCATACTAAAGACTTTAAAAATGATACTTGATATCACCTTGCTTAACACTCAGCTATATAAGGTACATATCAAGGCTAAAGTGGAGCAATCCAGGGAAAAAAGTAGCGCCCTCCTCTACACCTTAATGTAGTAGCTATTGAAAAGGGAGCGTTCGGGTCGCCCTCGACTACGGTCGCCAACTTTACTACACACACACACACACATATATATATATATATAGGTAAAATGATAGGAAATGATAGGGCTGGCTTTGGTTGGGCAACTGATTTTTGAGAAGTAAAAGCTCTGAATTCAAAACCCAAGGAGTGTTCGAAAGAATTTCTTACAAAATAGTTATCAGCTGATCCAAAATGTGAGGCTAGTTCTACACAAAATTTTACCACTATGAAAAAATCAACTGTGTTAGTCGTCCAACAGTTTCTATCTTTAATTGAACTAATGGAGCGTCATACGTTGAGATCGTCGGGAGAGTTCATAGTATATGTATTTACAAACTCTTGCCTTCGAGCAGGATGTAACACATGGTCAATTTTTAAGCCGAGTTTAACAGGTTTGAATTCAGAGTTTTCTTCTTCCTTGACTGGTTGTCAAACCAAGGTTAAACAGTCTATCCTTCTATTTAACCTATAGCTGGAAGAAGAAAAGTTGGATTCATAATTATTCCAATGGTATTAGCGTTATATGAAGTACTAACAGCCCCATCCAGGTTTGAACACGGATCTCCATTTCCCTTCGACGATAATCTTTAGATCACAAGCGCCTCCATAATATATATACGGTCGCCAACTTTAGTTTTACCGGCTCATTGGTCCCATTGGTAGAGTGTTCGCCAATGGTTCGGGAGACCTGGGTTCAATCCCAGGTCGTGTCATAACAGAGACTTTAAAAATGGTACTTGATACCTCCTTGCTTAACACTCAGCAATATAAAGTACGTATCAAGGGTAAAGTGGAGCAATCCATGGAAAGGAGTAATTCCTTCTCCTACACCTTAGTGTAGTAGCTATTGAAAAGTGAGCCTTCGAGTCGCCCTCGACTACGGTCGCCAACTTTATATATATATGTATATATATATACGTTGTGTTTGTGTATGAGTACGAAGGAATACTTCACAATAGTTGGTGAGATGAAATACTGTATGTAATGTAGCAATCAAATTAAGTCCTGAGCAATTAAACACGTGGAAAAATACAGTAGGTTCTATCAGTATTACTTGACGGCTAATTGAACTCGAGGTCAATATGCGATCACGGATCTCACTGGATAATTTCAATCAGGTGACAAAAACAGTTCTAGAATTAGGAATAAGTTAGTCAGTGCTAAACTCGAGCGGTTGAGTTATTCCCCTTGCACGTTATTATTCATAAATCCAGCGGAAAAAGAACTTAGAACAATAGGAGATGACGATAGAATATAACGAACAAGACCAAAGATGTCGACACAAGAGTGACAGGGTCACAGAAGAAGGGAGTGAAGTTGAAGAATCAAGTAAAGTGAGAAGATGGACGTTAGCCGATCGTAGAGAAGGGGCTATATAACATAAATCGTCCGAGTAAAGGCTTATTTAGCAGGAACATTAATAATTGTGTATACTAATGATAAATAAAGTATTTATTTTACACAAGTTTTACTTGCTGTTCAAAGTAATATCCACATTGAGTAATGTACTTTACTCAATAGTGTAACTAGGAATGCTGAGAGACATGATTCTTCTCTGGGGGCAAGTCACGTCTTTCTAACTGTTGCCATTGTGTTTCTCTTGGTTGATGGTAGTACTGGCTTTTATCTGCTGCTGAGTCACTGTTCCTTGATCAGACAGTATCATTTGCATAAATCGTGTACTCCTTTCAAAGATAATGTATGCTCGGGGCTGGCGGGAGATTGGACCGACCAGGATGCTTGATCCTTCACCGCGCACAGTGAATGTTAATTATAAAGATCGAACAAGATACAATAATATTTTTTCTGATCAACATTCTGTTAATAACAACGTGTTAAGGGATGGCTTTATTGATGTATTTTGGTGCACACATAAGCATACGAGATTCGTTCAAAAAGCATTGAATTGTCTAATTATTCTACGTCTCTCTCTCTCTCTCTCTATATATATATATATATATATATATATACTAATGTTATTTAAATGTTTCTGGTCTCATTCAGGAAGAAGAGCTTGACAACACATTTGTGTTGTGGCAATACACTATCACTTATTATTCATATTTACCAACCCCTCCGCTCGGGCAGGATATGACAATTTTTAAGCGGAGTTTAACAGGTTTGAATTCAGAGTTTTCCTTCTTCTAGACTAGTTGCCTCACCAAGGCTGAAGAACCTAGTCTGCCCTACTATAGCTGGAGGGAGAATAATTGAATTCATACCTATTAGTACTATGTGAAATGCGATCAGTCTTGTCCAGGATTTGAACTCGTGTCGCCATGTCCATTTCCTACGACGATAACCATTACACCACGGGCACCTCCTATCACTTATTATAAAACTAGAAAAACTAATTCAGTATCTTCTAGTTTCATAAGAAGCAGGAGAGCGTTGCAACAACAAAAATGCTCTTTTTTCTTGGTGAGGCTAAGAAATTTTTGAACGAACTTCGTATTAAAGATTTTTTTGAACGAACTTCGTATTAAAGATTTTTGGACAATTTATCCATACACTTTGTACCAAAAGGATTTTACTTAAAGAAAAAAAATTGAATAAAAATCTGCTAGAAAGACTTTTTCAGCCATCTTTTATAAAACATGCTTTAAAGAATGATTTTTGCACAAGTGCACACTAAGTGCACCTTAGTCGAGGGCGACCCGAAGGCTCCCTTTTCGCTTGCTACTACACCAAGGTGTAAGGGAGGGTGCTACTCCTTTCCTTGTATTGCTCCACTTTACCCTTTATCCGTACCTTATAATGCTGGGTGTTAAGCAAGGAGGTATCAAGAAGCATTTTTTGAGTCTTTGGTATGACTCGACCAGGGATTGAACCCATGTCTCCCGGGCCATTGACGAACACTCAAACTATCAAACCGGACATTGGTATGAGGGTTAAAAGGGCACACTAATATATATATATATATATATATATATATATACATAAAATAAAAAGACACTAACCACTGGTCTTAACGCTGTTACTAAAAGTTTTATAAGTTAAAAGATATCAAAGACTCTTCTGTCTGACAATTGTGCCATTTTTCACCCCAGGAAACTCATAGTTACAGGAATGATAACGTTAACAACTCTCATTTTAGCTTTTATACTTTTCTGCTTGCGTGGATGTAGCACTCTAATTTTTATCCCCTCCTTTGCTTTTGACATTGCTTCTATTTCTTATTGTTTTTATATATATATATATGTAAGTGTGTGTGTTTGTGTTTGTGTATGTGTGCGTTTACGTATATGTATGTGTGTGTGTCTGCGCGCAGAAATAATTCTGCATCCTGAAAATGAAAAACATTTATTTTCCACAACAATATATATATATATATATATATATATATTAGGAATTTGCAGATCGGCAATTAAAAATAGCTTAAATGTCATTGGCTTATTTTAAAAGTCGGATCGTTACAGTCCTTTGTTGGTATTTAAACGACTTGACGGTTTTTTTCACTAGTCTATAGTCTACTTTTTCATCGGCCCGAGTCTGTGTGTCCTTTGTTTTGCTGCTAACAGTTTGTTTTTTTCACGTGCCCCAAGCGGTCAGTCTGCCAGTTGGAGAAAAGTAGGAAGCAAGGTGTGCTTTCTTCCGTGCTACATAGTCAGTGAGGTATGCCTGCTTGCTAATTGTGATGGGTTAAAAGCAAAATTTACCTTTTTTTCCTTGACTCCACCATTCAACTGGGACGGTGTAAAATTAACAATATATTGGTTTCCGCGGTAGAAGAGAAGTCTAGAATTGGCTTTTTCCGTAGAAAATAGAAAAGCTACAGGTTTCTCCCTACTCTGTGAGAGTAAGTCTTGGGAGACATTTTTTTTCAAGAAGAAAGGACAGTAGTAGAAATCTAACGAAAAACATTGAATTTCTCAGAACACGCTCCTTAGAACTATTTAGAAGCCCCGGAAAAAAGATACTGCAATTAGAAGTGAAAAGAAAAAAATTATATCACCGTGTGAGTGTCTTCGCGCCAGAAATTTAAAAAAAAAAAAAAAAGAGAAAAGAGAAAAAATTGTATCAGACTGAGGTAGAGCGACAGAAATTTGAAAGAAAGGAAAGGAAAAAGAAAAGAGAACTTTGGATTTTGCCACCATATTGGTATTTCTGTAAAAAATTATTTCGTCATGTTCAACAGTTTAGTTTCGGCCCAACGTTAAGTAAGTACGTTTGACTTTCCAATTTTTTCCTTTATATCTTTTTGTTTTATATTTTTGAGACACATTAAATGTTGTGGTTATTGCTCAATTATGCACAGCGAAACTTGTGTAATGACTGCGAAAATGTCATTAGAAATGTATTTGTTATATTTCTTTCTTTCAAATTTTTTTCTTTGTAGTGGGATGAATGTTTGTTCATCTCTGAAATATATTTATTGATTTTTATATGTTAATAGTTGAGTAACTCTTTCTCTTCTACTTCTATACACCTTTTTATTACCTTTCTCTTTCCTTCCCTACGAAGCTACTCGGCTTATCGCTATCTTGGTCAGCAACATTTGAGGCTTTGTTAACTTCACTTACCTCGTTTTTGTACTCACGGGTGACGCGCTTGAGGTAATTCGAAAAAAATATATATAAAAATGATGCAACCGTTGGTTTTCTTTTCGACATGAATTTAGATTATTTCATATTCTTTGTAGAGAAACACCATTTGTTGCACGCAACCCAATCTTTGGATAGATTTTCAGATACATCATCGGGTACTTTGCCAGTTAACAAGATGACATGATTGAGTTTCCAATTTCAGGAAAATTTAACAATAAAATGCAGTATTGTCGAATTATTGACAAATTCTAACTCGGTTAATTTCACAGTTAATTCGTATAGCAGACCTTTGTAAAATCTATCCGAAAAATACGTTCATCGTAGGAAAACTACATATCTGACATTGCTTAAAGAAAAGAATGTTTAAATGAAACTAGCACTTTACAGAATCATTTCAACTGCCAAATTCAACACCCTTACTCTATAGTTGTGTTCTTTATAATACACCCCGTATTCATAGGCACATGAGACATCACTCTGTCAGGAAAATTAGGAGAAAACCATCGCCACAGTGAAGATAAAAGCATTTCTTTACGAAGGACATCGGCTATAAAAAAATTAGGATATTTTTTTATTATTCCTTTGTTAAAGAAAATACATGTTTTCCTATATGTCATGAAGTACGGTGAGGGAAAATCTGTTAAAAACGATAAAATCTGTCTTTGAGTGATTAGAATTTTCTAAGGGCATTGAAATCTTGAAAGCGTTTGAAACAAATCGATAAACTGAAGAGAATTCCACTAAAGCTATAAATTATCCGCTCACTTCTTAAATGTCTGAAAATGTTGCTGAAAAACAAACGCATTTCGAAAGAGAGTAAAGAAAAATCCACTTAATATAAAACAACATTAAATTCCATTGCGTTCTTTAAAAGCAATGTTGCTCTGTCATCCAAAATTAACTAAATACAAATAAAAAAAAAGAAAGAAAAAGAAAAAAGAAGGAAAATTCCTCATTGGCATTTATAGCTAATAAAAATTCGTAAAAATACCTGAAGAAAAATATGTTAATTTTTTCCATCTTAAAAAGACTTAAAATGGATAAAAATGCTAAAAACATATATGGACACGTTATTAAAACCAAATAAAACAAAATGTATTTTTCAATTTATGACGTAAGCTTTTTATCATATTTCAGCAGTAAATCTATTGGGGGTTTAGAATCAGAAAAAAAGTAGTCAGTATTTTGGAATTCCTACGGCTGTTACACACACACACACATACACACACACACTCACACACACACACACACACACACACACACATATATATATTGTTTTATCTCACGCACCCATCTCCCATAAACACACTTATCTGAGGAGACTGATAAAAATACGGTTTCTGCGCATAGGCTCAGAACAGAATTCTTTTTTTAATAAAAAGGAAAAAATACAATTCACTATGCAATGAAAACACTTCTTGGTTACTTCTAATAAACCCAGACTTGATCCATCGAAGGCCTACAGAAGACAAAATTTTGACAACTTCACCGGAAGAGGAATTCTTTTGTCTCAAGATTCCAATGACTGGCCTGTTTCTTATCACTCACCCTTTGAACTGTATTACGCAAAGAGACTTTGTCAAGTTGTCACTACCACACACACACACACACACACACACATATATATATATATATATACACACATATGAATGTATATAAGAAAATGGTAAAATCATCGCCAGTCAATTAACAGGAAAAACTTACGGAAAAAAAACTAAGAAAAGCCCTCTATATCATATTTACCAACCCCTCCGCTCGGGCAGGATATGACACAAGGTCAATTTTTAAGAGCAGTTTAACAGGTTTGAATTCAGAGTTTTCCTTCTCCTAGACTAGTTGCCTCACCAAGTTTGAAGAACCTAGTCTACCCTACTATTTACCCATAGCTGGAGGGAGAATCATTGGATTCATACCTTTCTCAAGGGTATTAGTACTATGTGAAATGCAATCAGTCTCGTCCAGGATTTGAACTCGAGTCACCGTGTCCATTTCCTACGACGATAACCATTACACCACGAGCACCTCCTATATAATTGCGCTACTTCCCGCATTCACCTCACCGTAACACGTTCATCCGAGCATAAACATATGTTAACATTTCAAAAGCTTGGATAAAGAATGACAAAAATATGTTTTTTTATGTAAAAAAAGTCAATGATGTTATAACATTTTTCACCTTTTCTTGATGACACATTTCGGCGTGAAGATTAAAGTAGTGAGATAAAACAAGTTTGGAATTATATATATATATATATATATATATATATATATATATATATATATATATATATATATGTATATATATATATATATATAGTGTTTGTCTGAGTGAAGGGTGAAAGTAATCAATCAACTGAAAGAGTTATCCGCACCTGAGTTCTTTAGTGAATTCAATTCGGTTCTCGCCAGGTGGCGTCTTGAGTAGACGTAAATAGATAGAGAGAAGGGAGAAGAAAGCAAACCATCATTCCTATCAACCAATTGATCAATCCCTCCTCATTAAAAGTGACTCACAACAAAATTGTATCATCCCTTAATTTGAAAAAGAACACGAACTTTTAAGATGACTAATGAGTAAATGCCGAAGAGGATCGAGAAAAAGAAAAAAAAAATGGAGAAACCATCTAATCTAATAAAATATTAAAAGAAAAAAACTCGAGAAGAGAAAAAGAGAAAGAGAAAATAGAAATAAAAAAAGAAGAAAAAGGCAGAGAAAAAGTAGATAGAAAAAAGTAAAAAGAGAAAATACAAAAATAAAAATAAAGCAACAAAAATATAAAGAAAAAGGATAAAATCAAGAAAGAAAACGGAAAGAAAGCAAAAACGAAAAAAGAAAGAAAGAAAGAAAGAAAGAAAGAAAGAAGAATCAAAAAAAGAAAACAAGAGAAGATAAAAAACAGAAAAATAGAAAAAGAAAAAGAATAAAAGGAAAAGAAAAAACTAAACAAAAGAAAATAATGGAAAAACAACAGAAAAAGTAAAAAGAAAAAGAGAAAAAAATCAAATAAGAAAAGAGAAAAGGAAAAAAAGAAGACGGCGTAAAAGAAAAAGAAACGAAGTGAGAAAGTGAGAGAAAAAAGCAAAAGGGACAAACTAGAAGAAGAAGAAAAGAGAAAGGAAAAAGCAGTATATTTTTGATTTGTCTCACCAGGCGAATTCTTACACGACCTGTTTTTTTTACCGTGGGTATCGTTGATTGAAATGTTATCCTATATGACGTGTCGTTTCTTTCTGGTTGATCAGGTAGCAGACCAATGTAAAGAATTTTAAACACAGTGGCCAATTCATAAAATCCTATCTACACGGGAGAAGAGGAAGTGGTGGTGACCAAGAGAAGATACGGGTATAAAGAAATAAAAAACAAGATGTAGGGTAACCAAACAGAAAAAGAATAAATGGTTGATTTGTTTGTTTTGTGGTATCTAATCACTATTGTATAATAAGTTGGATCTTTGTCAAGTGCTACACATTTATGGCCTTGTGCTAGACTAAGTCAAGCTTGTCAATATTTTTGTCTGGTTGGTGGCTTAGATAATTACATGTTTTTGATCAATGCTAGATGTTCTAATAAAAGTCAAGAGTTTGAATGCTGATTTTATAGGCAGACTCAATTTGCAAAGTTGGCACAACGCAATCTTTTTGTCTTCCAATTGCTTTCTGCTAGACTAAGTTAAACTTAATAAATATCGATGTAAGATAAGAGAAAGAAAAAGATAGATAGATAGATTGAATGAAAGAGAGAGAGATAATAAAGAAAAAGAAAACATAGAGAGAGAGAGAGAGAGAGAGAGAGAGAGAGAGAAGAAAGAAAACGATAAGAGGGAATTATCGTGGTGTGATACCTAACCTGCGACATCACAGTCAGCGAGTTCGAACTTCAGTTGTGCCATTATCCTTAGGAAAGATTTGAACCCTCTTATCAGCCCCCAGATATGGGTTAAATAGTATCATTACTGTTCTACAAACCAAACCAAACCAAATAAAAAGAGAGAAGAAAAAAAAAAAGAAAAAATAGAGGGAGCCTGTGTATGTGTTTGTGTGTTAGAGAGATAGATAGATAGAGAGAGAGAGAGAGAGAGAGAGAGAGAGGAAGGAGAAGGAAAAACAAAGAAAGATAAGAAAAGAAAGAGTATTCATTTTTCCTTAAAGGCAAGTTTGACACAAGGTTGATTAAATTTAGGGCTCCATATATGTACGAATGAGCAAGGAAAAAATTGCTCTCCATTTACTTTCATCTAGTTCTTTTTTTTTTACATTAGAGATTTCCTAAACACTGATTGTTATTTGCTCAGTTCTACTTATTTTGGCACACAGTCTATTCACAATTACTCCCAAAATCTTCTATTCCCAAGTGGCCACTCATTTGAATATTGAGCACGCTCATTATCACTTAGCTCCACTGATCTGTAAGGAACCTGTATTTTCAGCGTTCACATTATTTAGCTTGATCATTATTTTTATACACCTTCCAGGTTGTTAACAATAAGAAGGGCATCATTAATAAATCAAGTGATTTAAGTGTTTTCTATCTCTCTTGATTCCTCTTAATTTCCAGTCTAGGTTGCCAAACCCTGATTCAAGGCATGCTTTGGTCATATAGTATCATCTTGAATAACTCCTTTCTCTGGTTCGAAGAGTCCAGAGTCTTTGTGTAATCCTATGAAGAATCTGCTGTTGTAATTATGCAGGAAAGTATGGATATAGATTGAGTCTATAGCTTACACTTTTAGAAATGGGATGATTAATTGAGTTTCTATGCAATTCAAATCCTTCTTTTCAACAAAGGCTTTCTTTTCAACAAAGTCAAATCTTTTGTGTAGCGGTTTTCTCACCAAGTTGAGATTATTAACTAAACGTTGCTTAGTTTGTTATACACACATCGAATTACTAAATAGTACTTGTTGTACTGATTAATCATCTAAATTCTGAACATGGTCATCAATGCTTAACTTTCAGTGGTCTTAGAAGAACTAGCACTTTCAGTGTAGCTTGATTGTTAGTCTCTCTTAACGTAACGTTTTCTCATGCCTATTCGTTCTCGGGGTTGGATTTTATCTATAGCTTTCCTGGCAATCCATGACGATCCAACTGAAGATCTTGTAGATGCAATTAAGAAGCTTTGCAGTTCTCAAGATCTTTTGATCTGTATGCAATAGTTTTTGCATTGTTCCCTTCATTCAGAATATTGTTTTGTTTTCAGAAAGGGGCTAAAGAGTTGATTTCTGAATAATAACTCCACAGGGATCTCGAAAGTCGATTGCAATGTTGTTGAATTTTCGGAACTTTGTCTTCATTATTTTCAACTTGTCTTTTGTAGGATGACGAAAGTTTTACAATCACGTGAAGGATTCCGCCATCTTTTTACTGATTGTTTTGCTCTTGACTGAAAGTGTACAGGTCTTCGTCGGACTCCGCTTCTAAATCAATAATTCTTTCTCGGTCAAGGATAGTATTACTAATGGTTTCAAGTATATCTATCATTTGAAAGCGTCCCGGTTTCGGCCTCTTTCTGGCTTTCTTGAAATACCTGCCTTCCTCAACAATACATTAAAATATCCCTGTCATATTTTAAAAGAAGGTTTCCACTTTACTTTTGCTTATACTGCTGTAAATTCAACGTTCTCTTGTTGCTCTATGGTATCGTAGATTTCTTCATAAGATTTTCGTCCTTCTCAAGAAGTTTCTATCGAATCGTTCATCTTTGCATTTTTTTTTTCGCTTCAATAATTGGTCTGAACATAAATTTGTTCGGACTGCTCATATTATTGGTCTAGTTTATGTTCAGGTGTAAATCTAGGGTATCGTAGCGATGTTTTCATTAATTTTTAAAAAGTAGATTTGGAGACGTTAAGCGAAGTTATTGTGAACTCAGAGAGGCTGCAGTTTTGTATGAAACATTTTCTTATGTTCTTAGAATTTACAAAGCTTATCTGACACAAATGCCTGTGATTGCTTCTAGTAATTGTTCTTCTGAAGTGGCTACCCATGTTATATTTTGACCTTCGACCCGGCCCAAAAATACTATTCCAAGGTGATACACCGGAAGTAATCGAAAGAGATCGCGTGGGCGGATTAAGGCTTATGATATGGGACAAGGTGAACGTCCCATTGTACCACTACTGTGATGCACCGGAAGAGAGTAACCGCTGAACTGCATGACAGTTATTTCCGCTTGATGACGATTAAATATTCGATTTCAAAGATCCAGTGGGCGATCGTGTGGGCGTTGAATTATTATATAATTGAGTTGAGTTGGGTGCCAAAGCAGTTGCCAGCAGACTTCCAGAGAGTTAGAGACGAGATGTGGTAAGGAAAGCCACACCAGGCCGATGGGGCTTGAAGCCCTGATGAACTGGGGTCCAGAGAAGATGCTGATAAGATGCAGTAAAGAAAACCAGCATCCAGCAGTGGACCCCAAGACCTCTGGTTGAGCATCTAAGAGAACAAGAAAGACACAACGTGACGGTCATAAGTAGTGGAGGTCAAAATATGAAGTTTATGTTCGGTCTCCAGCACCCTCTCATATGCAAACCTTGAACAACCCTTTCGAACCCTTGCAATAAAGTGAGAGGTAAATATAATTGTAAAGAAGTCTTCTTGCGTCTTCCTTCCTGCATCTTTGTCACTGCGTCGTTTATTACTGCGTCTGTCATCATTGCGTCGGTATGTATCCAGCATATATATGTATATTTCTGCATGAATCAGAAGATGACTATATAACACCCATCCAAATACTGATCAGACTCATCGTTGCTTAATTTCCGTGATCTATTGTGGCATTACTGTTTGTATGGGAGGTAGTTCAGAAACCGAATGTTATCTTTACAGGTTTGAAAAGTGTTTTTTATTTGTTTTCTTCTTACTCAAGCCATGGTAAAGATTGTATGGTTTTAGTTGGAATAACTTTTTTCAACAGTGTTAGAGATTCATCCCTATCTTCATGACCACTCTCGGCGCCTTCCTGCACAAGTTGGCTTCAACTGCGACTTCCCGACTGATTCTATTCTACAGTATCTTTTCATATATATCTTATGACCTTCCTTGATATATTCCTCAATATTGTCCTTGTTTGTCTGCTTTTTTCTCTCTTAACGTCAGGTTTTGAACTAGGATCACCGTGTCCATTTCTTATCATGAAAATCATTACACTATGAGCACATGGTATAGACCATGTATGTATATACATATGGATACAGGTATATCTGTAAGGGTGTGTGTACGGCATAAGCAGCGTATATGTATAATGAATTATAATGAATTCCCGATGTGGGTGAAAGGGTTAACCGTTTAATGTCTGTAATCCTATTTACCCCCCCCCGCTCGGGCAGGATATGACACAAGGTCAATTTTTAAGCGGAGTTTAACAGGTTTTAATTCAGAGTTTTCCTTCTCCTAGACTAGTTGCCTCACTAAGGCTGAAGAACCTAGTCTGTCCTACTATTTACCCATAGCTAGAGGGAGAATATTTGGATTCATACCTTCCTCAAGGGTATTAGTGCTATGTGAAATGCAATCAGTCTCGTCCAGGATTTGAACTCGTGTCGCCGTGTTCATTTCCTACGACGATAACCATTACACCACGGGCACCTGCAAATGTCTTTATTGTCTGTAATAAACGTTTTTGGCATTAGTATGGTCAGTAGAGAAGGATACAATTTTTTAAACGTATTTTGATTCTAGGAGGTCCAAGTTGGGGGAGCAGTTTTCTTTTACGGAAGTCAGAACCCTATATTTTCTAGGGAATAATCAGGAGTTAAACAGAGCAGTAGGAGTTTGAGTCATGGGTAGTAAGTAGTAGTATGTTTCTAGGAATGGTAGCCTTCATGAAACACAGGACACAAGAGTAAAAATCTGCCAGGTACATAAGCCTTTTTTCGCAAGTAATTATTTGGTTTCAAGTATTCTTCGCTAACAGCAATAATTTGCCAGTAGTTATATGGTTTCAAGTATTCCAAGCTAACAGCAATAATTTACAGAAAGAAAGAAGAAAAATGGATAAAAAGTCAGCAAACATATGTGCCATTTTGATTTAATATGAAACTCAAACATCTCTATCAACTAATAAACCAGCCGATCAACCACTGCTAATTTTGTTGTACTGCATAGAAAGACAATAAAGGTTGATCTATAAAAACATAATCTGCTTCTTTTCTTTGCCTTTTACAACCCAAAATGTACGGACGAGTAAGAGTGAGAGAGAATCGAAGACGGCTGACATACACACAGGGGCGGACATTACGGATCTTCCGTGAAACCTCTCTGTCTTTCTGTCCTTCGGCTCGAAATCTCTGTGGTTATATGATATTCCGGACGCCCACGCAAATTCTCGTAGTTACATGTCCTCCTTCTAGCATGCAACACACGCAATTTTCGTGGCATTTCAGCCGAGGGAACACCAGCGTTCTGTTTACCTAAGGTAACAGGTGCATTTCCTGTTATTTTTTGTTCACAATGTGCAACTCTCTGCTAGCATGCCACCCAACCAATTTATGCGGCATATCAAAAGTGGTCTTCAAGTCAATATCCAACAATTTGAAAGATGCTCTCCCCCCCAAAAAAAAAGAGGCCTGGTGCATTCACCACAGATTTAAATATATAAAAGATCAATTGAACAAGAATATGGTTTCCTGGCAACATAATTGATATGCCATGTTACCTGTACATATTTCATTGCTTCTCTTGTGGCACATCAACTCGTCTAAAAGAGTGTTAAAAAAAACCTTCCAAAAACTTTTTCTCCTGACGATGACTTTAGGTCGAAACGTGTCGAGAACAATTAATAACATAAAAGAAATATTCCTGTTTGTCTTATCACTTTTGTTTATCTTGACTGAAATTCTCGATAAACAAACACGTACTTTAATAATATGAACAACGAGTGTTCTTACTTGAGGCTACCAGGTGCACCGGAGAATGGAACTCTAATTTGTTTGCCGTTACGAGTTCCCTTTTTGTCATACTTCAAACAAATCTGTAAGTTTTTTTTTCACAAAGTGACTATCGTGTCAAAATAGTTTTAAGAACGTAATAAAAAGCTCTGAGACACTCAGAAAATTTGTACGTGAAAACAGTTCACTTAGTATTTACTCATGCGTTTATCGGAGACAATTAAGAATTTGAATAATAAGAACATTAGTCACTGTTAATTCTCGTACTTATAATACCAAAATAATTACACGTCGAGTTTTGAATATGTGAATGTTTTTATTAGTTTAGATTCTCTGATGGATTTTTCTTTTTAAAGATATTTTTTCAGCTTACTTTGTTTATAATTGATCGAGTTTATGATAACTGAATGGGAAATAAATACTCTTAAAACTCCTAAGTTTTGAAATAACAGAGACTAATTTTTTAAAAGGTTTTTGAAGGATGGCAACGCTAACTGAAAATCGGCTGATCAATGTTGATTTTGGATTATAACAAATGAACAGTCGACCGGAACGTGGTTTATCTTCTACAATATCTCAGCCAACCAGAAATCTCTTGTGCCGCCTAAAAACCCGTACCTAGAATAGAACTTGATTTCCATAAGACTGTATTAATTTATTGAATGTTTCTATTGCATTATCTGAAGTTTGACACAGATTTTGCTTTGGTTTGGTTTGGTTTTATGGTACATCAACCATTGTCGGTTTTAAATGCCAAATCTATTTTTGTTCATATTAACAGTTCTATTTCAAACAATTTAGTTTAGCATAAGTACACAGTTTCAATGTCAAAAACGGTTCTATTTCAAACAATTCAGTACAGTTTCAATGTCAAAACAGTTCAATTTCAAACAATTCAGTTTAGCCTAAGTACAAACAATTCAGTTTAACATAAGTACACAGTTTAGTTCTATTTGACCCATAGATAGGACCCTATCAGGTGCTTCAACTCCAGACCACAGTAGACCAAGGAGCGATGGCAATGAAACGGTACTCCGCATTCCCCAAAGCTCCAGCATTACTGAAACCTCACCATCAGATTGTTTAGTGTCATATCCAGGACACTCTTTGTGGGAGGTCTTACCCGCCTGCAGAGAAGCAGTCGGTGTATTCTACCGTCCCAGCCCACTGAGGAAATTTGATCTTGTGTTTCATTTTTGAGACAAAGTTATTCAGCTGAAACTGAATCATGAGACGCAAATATGAACTAAATGTTTTTACACGTGTTCAAGGTCAACACTGATTTACTGATTTACAATCAGGGTTGCCAACATGAAGAAAACATTATTACACTCTTGACTGGTCATGATGTCCTATTGCAGCCAAAAAAAAAAAAACAAACAAACAAAAAAAAAAAACCCAGATATAATTCAGGTTTATTGAAAAAGTTCAAATTGTTGCATTAGAGTATTACCCCTGGCAAGAATAATGAAATTAACAAACTTGAAAAATGTTCAACTCTAGGTGCGGGGGCCACTAAGGGTTAAATCGAACTTTTTCCTAATGAATTCAATAATTTCTTCAACATTGGCTTATTCAATAATATTTTCCTCGGTATGGTTTGGAAAGAATTATACCATTAATTTAAATAATTTCTAGTTTCTTTGAAGAATATTCAATGAAACCAGAATATTCCGCAATTGAATAAAAATGTTTGATGTCTTATCTGTTGTTAGATTATTTACAGCTAAATAAAAACAAACCCTAAGCGAATGTTCTCTAAGTGTTATATTGTCATATTTTTTGCCAGAGGTAATAATAAGGTAGTCTTCGTAGATTTTTCTTAGTTGATGATATTCGTGGCTCTTTCCCGAGACTTACATCGAATATCTTCATATTCGGAACAAAATTTCCGAAGTCACCATTTAGGCTGTCCATTCGAGAACAATTTCTTCACTTACCAAAATTTCATTGCAATTGGCTATTTTTCAAATACTTGAGAATAAGTATTTGTTTCCTCTGCGTGGGTTCTCGGCAGGTGTTCTTTAGAATTTGCTTAAATGTTGGGACCTTGACAAGTAACATGATGCTGTTTATCGCGGTCTTTATAAGTGATTTATGACCAACAATCTTATAATAAAGGAGAGGGGAGGGAACTACTAATCCTCCTTGAAAATACAATTGAAGTGTCAACATATAACTGATTAGATAAAAAAAAGCATTCAGATTTAATGATAAGGTAAGTAAAATTTATCTAAGTTTTCATATTAAATAAAGTGTCTCTATTTAGTGCATATTGACTAGTTAAATTGATTCTTTTGTTACCTACTTGGTTTGGTATTTTTGCTTTGATCACAACATTCCAGCCTTTCTAGTCTTTCTTAAATTTTAGAGACGTTATTTTATGAATTCAGCCGACTCGTACCCATATCTGTTAAGTTTGTATTACTACAATTCAGCCGATGCATTTTATGGCCTATTTAATGCAATTTGTTGTTTTGATTATTATGTTCTGGTCTTTCTAGCATTGCCTAAATTTCAAAGACAAAGCATATGTTGTTATTATTCGAATTGAGTAGACTTTTTTACTTCTAGGTGTCCACCCCAGACAATGCATTTTATTGCCTGCTTAGTGTCGTCAGAATTTTATTATTTCAGAGACATGGTACATTCAATAAGCTTCCAGACTTTTTTGTACAGGCTTTTAAAATTGTCGTAGACTCTTGAAAATTCAATAAGTTATTGCTATACATCTTATAAGCTGACTGACCAATTTTCATGATTTCACGTTCAAATGAACCCTACTAAAGCATGATTGTCACAGCTGGTGAATTTCGAAAGTGTAATCTGACACTTTAGAAGAACGATATGCAATAAAATTCTGTTTTAAACCTGGAAAAAATGCCACAAAAACGTATGGAATGCTTCAGACTGCTTTTCGACCATCTTGCATGAATCGAGCATCAGTTTTTGAGTGGCATAAGAGATTCAAGGAAGGCACGGTGTCTGTGAGGGATGATGAGAGGTGTGGGAGGATTAAGGAAGTCAATACACCACAGTTGATTGGCCAAAGGGTTAGGATTAGGGTTACTATGTTGAGGTTTTAAGGGAGTTCAGGAAGAGATTCCGTCGGAAGAGGCCAGCACTCTTCAAATCGGGTCAGTGTCATTTCCACCAGGACAATGCACCAGTTCACAACTCTATCCTTGTTACAGACTATTTGACCAAGATGGGCATCAAGACAGCTCCTCAGCCTCCCTACAGTCCAGACCTTGCTCCCTGTGACATTTGGTTATTCCCTAAGCTCAGAGGCTGTCGTTATGAGATAATTAAGGAGATGAAAGAAGCTGTGACGAAGGTCATTGACAAGCTCACATAAGAGGACTTCCATGGGGTCTTCTAGAAGTTGTTGGAACAAATGCATTGCAGTCGGAAAAGATTACTTCGAAGGGGACTAGAGCTTCATGTGTGTACTATCAATAAAAGTGCCCATACGAAAAAAGTCTGGAAACTTATATAATGATCCTCGGATTTATTTGGTCAAAGAACTTTATTCCATTTTTTCGATCATTACGATATTTTCTTAGTCCGTCTCAGTTTTGTGTAAATTTTTAAAATGAAGTATTGCCTTTATTGAAAGAATCAATTTGTAGCGATTTTGATTCGGTCACGACGATATATATTATTGCTTATAATGGTTTTGTTTTATTGCGGCATTTTTGTTTCGTTTACTTGCTACACTAAGCTCTTCCGTCGGTGAATGCATATTCTTAGGTAGAACAATGCATATGCATACAGGTAAGTGCATATCTGCATATGTATGTATACGTATAGGTGTAGCATGCACATACATAGATGTGTGTGTGTGTATATTATGTGTATGATAGTATTAAGTAGTTGTTAAACAACTTGGTGGGGGGTAAAAAGCTTTAAAAGATAAGTTATGGAAAGAGAAAGATTTTCTAATGTTAGAATAGAATGAAATAATTATTGTAAAAAAATCCATTCAGTGTAAATAAGGTCATTGGTTAAGAGACAAGAATTTAACTTTTTTAGTAAATTGGTTAGTCAAAGTGGAAAAATCCCGAGTTATAGCAGTAGTAACAGTCCAAGTTCAAGCAGTTCCAAGCAGTTAGACACAGTGAGAGAGTTGGCTAGTTGGAGTCTTCCTTAACCCCATTCACTATCAATAGAGTCTTCAACATAGCGAAAAACTAGGTATTGCACAACCAGTTATTGATAAAGACGATCACATGATCTTATTATCGACTAAGTTTTGTTTTTTTTTCATTATGGACCTGACTTGTGGTTTCTACAGTTTCGACCAAGACCGGCAACCTTCTTTTTAAAAAGGAAACACGACATAGGGGAAAGTAAGTTGGTCGGTGAGACTATACGGGCTGCAGATCAGGGATGTGTCATATATTTGACTCAAGTTTTTTAGACATGGTCATCTTCTCGGATGAAAACAAACAGGTTATCATGTGGAAATTAACAATGTTCTGCTGGGAGGAAGATCATGAGAAACTATTCGCAAAATACCAGGAGCTAGTTCGTGGATCAGTGTAGAAATCGGGGCTGCTGGTATTATCTTGGCTGTCGGAGGTTTACACTCAAAAGAAACTGGATTAAGAATCGACAGAACAAAAACTTTGAAAAGGCTAGCTGTATAAGAACAAGCATATAATCCGTGCATAAACTACGTGGTAGTTTTGGATTAAGAGCGCGATCCTATGAATTATAGATTTTGAGAAGCAAGTTTAGAAGAGATCAAACACAGCTGAGTCACCTGGGTGAATGGGTCTCATGTGGAAAGACCTGAAATCCCTGATGAGCATTACTGATGCATCGTCTTAGTTCATCTGAGAAATGTATCTTGATTATAGATGACTGGTTTAGCTCATTTTTTAACAGCATTTATTAACATCGTCTTTATGGCTTATTTAATACCGAACTTTGCTTCATTTCTAAACGTTTGATTACAATCATAGCAATATGTTTTCAATGTTCCAAAAAATTAAAAAAAAAAAGCTCTTTTCTTATTTGACTATAATCATTTGCTTACGCGCAGTTATATGGTATAAAATATTCCAACCAAATACAAACAATTTGCTCACAGTTGAGTACAAATACTAATTTAAGCACAGTTATATGTAGC
>CAUZXS010002857.1:80000-132500 GCA_963585895.1 Sepioteuthis lessoniana
TAGAATCTTGAAAATTCACTATGTTACTGCTATACAGCTTATGAGATGACTAACCAATTTTTTTGATTTCACGTTCAAATGAACTGCTACAGCAGTAATTGGAATAAACCCTACTAAAGCCTGATTGTCACAACTGGTGAATTTCAAAAATGCAATCTGGACGTGAGGACACTTTAGAAGAACGATATGCAATAAAATTCTGTTTTAAACTTGGAAAAAAAGCCACAGAAACGTATGGAATTCTTCAGACTGCTTTTCGACCATCTTGCATGAATCGAGCAAGTGTTTTTAAGTGGCATAAGAGATTCAAGGAAGGAAGGGAGTCTTTGAGGGATGATGAGAGGTGTGGGAGGAGTAAGGAAGTCAAAACATTACAGTTGATTGGCCAAAGGGTTAGGGTTAGGTTTACTATGTTGAGGTTTTAAGGGAGTTCAGGAAGAGATCCCGTCGGAAGAGGCCATCACTCTTCAAAACGGCTCAGTGGTATTTCCACCAGGACAATTCATCAGTCTACAACTCCATATAGGTTTACTATGTTGAGGTTTTAAGGGAGTTCAGGAAGAGATCCCGTCGGAAGAGGCCATCACTCTTCAAAACGGCTCAGTGGTATTTCCACCAGGACAATTCATCAGTCTACAACTCCATCCTTGTTACAGACTATTTGACCAAAATGGGCATCAAGACAGCTCCTCAGTCTCCCTATAGTTCAGACCTTGCTCCCTGTGACTTTTGGTTATTCCCTAAGCTCAGAGGCTGTCGTTATGAGACAACTGAGGAAATGAAAGAGGCTGTGACGAAGGTCATTGACACGCTCACATAAGAGGACTTTCATGGAGCCTTCCAGAAGTTGTTGGAACGGTATAACAAGTACATTGCAACCGGAGGAGATTACTTCGAAGGGGACTAGAGTTTCATGTGTGTACTATGAATACAATTGCACATACGAAAAAAGTCTGGAAACCTTTCGTATGCCCCTCGTATCAAAACTCATCCGAGCGAGTTGTCACGTCGATTGCCATATTCCGTGGTGGTTGGTTGTGCTAATCTCCAGTACCCAATGGGAAAGGGGACGGGATGACACCTTTTTTTTTACATGGTCATTGACCGTCCTGGAACCAGATAATAAAATTTTTAAAGTTTATGTTGATACGCTGATAGTAGACCAATGATGAAAAAAAAAATACCCCAGACATTTCATTTAAAAAGGGAAATATCTATTTCTAAGAAATGAATTATGCGCCAAGTTAGTAAAGTATACAAGTTTTTCCACGTAGGCATTAACAGTTAAGATATCTCTTAGATTTATTATCATAAAACGATACACCATTAAACTCGGAGAGACACTACGTTAGAGACACGCTTAGCGTAACGGTTATCGTCAGAAAAAATGGAATCAGAGACTGGAGTTTAAATCCCCAACGAGGCTGTTTGTGTTTCATTTCGCATGAATCCATCTGTTCACTCATAGTATGGATAAATAGGTGGACAGAATGGGCTCTTTAACCGCGGTTAGGCGACAAGTTTAGGAGAAAGAAAACTTGGAATTCAAACCAGCTATACTCCGCTTAAAAAATGGATCTTGTGTCATATCTTGCCCGTGGCGGAGAGGTTAGATCTATCTAACCTCTCCGCCATACATTGCACATGACTTTGTTTCTCATTGTAACTCATCGTTCCTTGGTTCTAGACGTAGATTAAAGTAAATAAATATATGAATGTCTTTAGTTAAAGGAAACATTTTATCGTGTTTTTTAAACATCGTCTGGTACAAAGACATACTAGATGTACACCCAGTAAGGATCGAACTTATTATATTTACAAACTGGTCAGTTGAAATAGATTTTCTAACCTCTACATTATAGTAGAAGTTAAATTTATTTACAAAGCTTTATGTAGTTTGATACAAAGAGTTTTACAAACGTTAAATGTTCTTTGAAAATTAGCAATCTTGATCCTGGCTTTTTCGCTACGTTTGAACCCAGACATTCCAAGATAACATCAAAAGGCACTTTCATAACTGCACACACACACACATATGTATATATATATATATATATATATATATATGAGAGTTGTTGTCGGCCTTAGTCGAGGGTGACCCGAAGGCCCCCTTTTCAATAGCTACTACACTGAGGTGTAGGGGCGGGTTCTATTCCATTCCCTTGATTGCTTCACTTTACCCTTGATTCTTACCTTATAATGCTGAGTGTTAAGCAAGGCGGCATCAAGTACCATTTTTGGAGTCTTTGGTGTGACTCGACCTGGGATTGAACCCAGGTCTCGCGGACCATTGGAAAACACTCTACTTATTAGGCCAATTGCGCGGTATATATATATATATATATATATATATATATATATATATATATATATATATATATATTATGGAAACACTCGTGGTGTGATTGTTATCGTCATACAAAATGAATATAGTGACCCAAGTTCAAATTCTGAATGAGGCCGCTTGCATTTCTCATAGCGCTAATATTCTTGGGAAAGGTATGTCAGCAATTTACTCCTTCCTGCTATGGAAGAACATTTAACTGGTCTCGGTTAGAGAAAGCTCTGAATTCAAACCTGTTTAACTCCCCTTAAAATTGACCTTGTGTCACATCCTGTTTCTGTGCAGGACTTCAATCAACACAAAGCTATAACCGTGTCAGAACTATTGTATGGCTGCACCTCATAGACTTCAATGAAGTGCTAGTAGGAAAAAGTCTTATGGGAAGTACACAAGAATGCTGCGTGCTTTTTTGAACAAATCCTGGAAGCAGTTTTCTTAAAAAACAGTGTCTGAACGGACACTTATCTCTCATCTCACTATCTAAGAAGAAACACAACATGTAGAGTACTGCTGAATAATGCTGGAGAATCAAGGACGGCTTCCTACGCATGGATACACCAGTATTAGCCAACCAGAAATGACTTACATTCATCAGCTCTGCACAGACCCTGGATACTGTTTAGAGAACCAGCCGAGAGCGATGGTCGATTGGGACAGATGGCAAGAGAGTCAGTGAAATCTGTGCTATTAGCATTACTTGATAAGGATGATGATGATGATATATAATTTTGATAATGATATTTGATAATATGTTACTCTTTTGGTCATATTTACCAACCCCTCCGCTCGGGCAGGATATAACACAAGGTCAATTTTTAAGCGGAGTTTAACAGGTTTGAATTCAGAGTTTTCCTTCTCCTAGACTAGTTACCTCACCAAGTCTGAAGAACCTAGTCTGCCCTACTATTTACCTATAGCTGGAGGGAGAATAATTGGATTCATACCTTTCCCAAGGGTATTAGTGCGATGTGAAATGCAATCAGTCAGGTCCAAGATTTGAACTCGTGTCGCCGTGTCCATATCCTGCGACGATAACCATTGCACCACGGGTACCTCTTTTGGTGAGGCTTAGAACATGCTAAAAGGCGGAAAGTTTTTTAAATAGAGTTGTGGTTCACCGAAGAAAACCTTTGGACATGTCTACACTTCAATATTATTTGCTGATTTCATCATCCGCTTGTGGTCCAGTCAGCTGGAGCTGTAGAATACACCGACTGCATTTCTGCAGAGGAGTAAGACTCCCCGAACGAATGTCCTGGATATGACACTATACAATCTGATGGTGAGTTTTCAGTAATGCCGGAGCTTTGGGGAATACAGAGTACTCTTTCTTTTCTATCGCTCCCAAGTTCAGTCTAGCCTGGACGGGTAGCACCTTATAGGGTCCTATCTATGGATCAAATTGAACTAAACTGTGTGCTTATGCTAAACTGAAAGGTTTGAAATTAACTGGCTTGACATTTAACAGTGTGTTTAAACTGCCTACTTAAGATAAACTGAATTGTTTGAAATAGAACTGTTTTGACATTTAATTGTGTGTAAACAAAAACTGTACTTTATACTAAATTGAATTGTTTGAAAAAATCTGCTTTTGACATTTAAACTGATACTAAACTGAATTGTTTATTTTAGAACTGTTTATTTGTTTAAAAATGGATTTGGCATTAAATAACATACAAAGTTTGATATGCCATTAAATCAAAGGAAATCAAACCAAACCAAACCAAACCAAATGGCTGATGTTAAATTGAATTGTTAGTGTTAGATAGCGACATTTGAAACTATTTAATTGTGGGCAAACAAATGAGTTCTTATTGTTTAAAATGTTATGCTTAAATTATTCGTTTAGAAATATGAGATTTAGTATATGCATAAACAGAATTTGGCATTAAATAACCTACAAGGGTTGATATGCCATAAAACCCAACAAACTAAAATATCATCCTCTTGATGTTGTTGACTCTATGTACCAAAATGACGATATATATATATATATATATATATATATATATATATATATATATATATGTGTGTGTGTGTGTGTGTATGTATGTATGTATATGCACTACACAGCATAGAAATGTATACGGGCTACAATAAAGGTGTTTCCGAGGATATCATTTATCACACTTGACTGAATAGATTTTCAGTTCAAGCTTTTTAATTGAAATCCACCTTGACAACGCATACCTCCGCTAGGTAACTGTGTTCTTTGTAAACGTTAAACTAGCAATTAAACAAAGTAAACGTGACTAGGAACTCAACCAGCGAATGGTTAAAACAAATCTTCTTCTTTACTACTACTACTACTACTACTACTACTATGCTGCTGCTACTATTATTATTACTACTACTACTGGAATAATTGCTGCCACAACGTGGAAACTTCAAAGCTCATGTTCTTCAAGTCGTATCTTGGACTGATGTTAAGTTTCATGGCGGAAACCGTGTACCACGGAAATCGATCGGAACTACGCGAACACTCGAATATACGTCGACAAGGGAAACAGTGTTTCAGTCTTGGAGATAGCACGAATTTCTCGAAAAGTGAAGATTCTATTGAGTCCGTGAACTCAGCTCTTGCGATATTTTATGAGAGGTAATTACCCAGTTTAATTTACTTCTTATCTTCTTTAAAATGCACACACACACACACACACACACACACACACACACACACACACACGTATATATATATATATATAGAGAGAGAGAGAGAGAGAGAAAGAGAATGATTCACCGTATAATTAACTGCTCTCGTTCATCTATTAAGTAATGAGTTCGATCCTAACTGAGAGTCGGTTCTCGGACAAAATTAAACCTAGATTAATTACTATATGTGTATGTATGTGTGTGTGTGTGTACGTGTGGTGGTAATGGTTAACAATATAGCCTCGTATACCATTACGATTATAATATATATAATATGTATATGATATATACATAATATATAATATATAATATATGCCTAATACATATATAACAATATAGCCTCACATACCGTTACGATTATAGAGTTTGTTCATCGTTAGGTGCCTTACAAGTATTGCGTTGTACCAGACGAATTAAGGACTAATTAAGTTTTTAAACTCGTATTAAAGGGGTTTAAGTCTTAAAATCTGATCTTTATGGTCTCAGAATTTAGTCAGATGAACGGTTTAGCCGCATTATTAGATGTCATAGTCACTGGTTTCTGGCCCACTTATTATACACTTACTATATCTTTTACATTCTACAGATCGACAGAAAGACAGAAATTAGTCAATGTGAATAAAGCACTTTGATCAAATTTAGAAAGGTGAAAAATAACTTCGGACTACAGGACTCTTTTCTTCACAGCTATAGATAAATAGTAGGGTGAGCGGTGGTCCTTATCCACGATATGACAACTGTTCTAGGAGAAGGAACATTTTGAATTAAAATCCTGGATTTGGAGTTTCAGAGGCAATCCAAAGTTGTGTTCAGCTCTCATTCTGGCTATTTCTGTGGCGATATCTTATCAGTATTGGTGGTTGTTGGAAATGTTACGTAAATACAAACAACACTTTATTTGAATTCTTTCTTTTTACTTATTTATCTTCATTTATTTTTCTGATTGTATTTACAAGTTATTTCTTTAATTTGTCATATATATATTTTAGATATATTTTGGTTTAGTTTGGTTTCTTTGTTTAATGGCATATTAACCTTCGTGGGTTATTTAATGCTAAAGTCATCCTCTAACAAAAACACGAGTGCTACTACCCTTGGGAAAGGTATGAACCCCCTTATCCTCCCAGCTATGGGTTAAATAGTACCACTACTGTTCTTCTATGAGAATGGCTTTGGCATTAAATAACCTACAAAGGTTGATATGCCATTAAACAAAGAAACCAACCAAACTAATTAGTAGTGTTACTATTTAACCCATAGCTGTAGGACAAGAAGGTTCATACTTTTCTTAAGGGTGATTGTCCGAAGGTGAACGTAATAGTGTTATATTTTGACCTTTTGACCCAGCCAAAAATGCCATTCCAAGGTGATGCACCGGAAAGAGGTGACACATTCTAATGGCAGTTATGAGAGGAAATCGCGTGGGCGGAAATTGGCTGATGAAATGGGACGAGCTAAAAAAATCCCATGGTACACTCATAGACTGATGCACCGGAAGAGAGTGACCCGTGAACTGCATGACAGTTATTTCCGCTTGATGACGATTAAACATTCGATTTCAAAGATCAAGTGGGCGATCGACTGGCCATTGAACTATTATATAGCTCAGTCAAGACAGAAGTCAAGTCCTATTTGGAGTTCCAGAGAGTTGGAGACGGAGATGGACGAGAAGTGGTAGGGAAAACCACACCCGGCCGAGGGGGCCCTCGGGAAGCCCTGATGAGTTGTAGTCCAGAGAAGATGCTGATAAGATGCAATAAAGAAAGCCAGCAACCAGCAGAGTGGACCCCAGGGCCTCCGGTTGAGCATCTGGAGAACGAGAAAGACACAACGCTGACGGCCATAAGATTGGGGTCAAAATATTATAGTTTCTGTTCAGTCTCCAGCTCCCTCTCACACGCAAACCTTGAGTAACCCTTTTCGAACCCTTGCAATAAAGTGAGAGGTATATATTTTTTATAAAGAAGTCTTCCTGCGTGCGTCTTTATCATTGCGTCTGTCTTTATTATTGTTGGTGTCGTTATGATACTGCATATGAGAATATAACAATAGCGCGACTGGGGTTCGAATTAGCTTACTTCAATGTCTCTGTCCATCACGTTAGTCACGGGATCTACCCTGAATCTTTTTTAGTAAAAGACGTAAAAATAAACGCAATTCGATAAATTTTCTATCTCAGCATTTTAACCAGTATTGCTTTTTCAGTCAATTTTGCGAATGCTGCTATGAAGATCCCGATGAAAATGGTTCGCAATAGAATATAGTTTAATTCGTTTTAAAGCCTTGCTTTTAGAAAAATGGAAATATTGATAAAAAATGTAGCTAAACCTATGAAAATTCCATAGGTGACAACAGCTGAGATTATCCATTATTTCATAGTTCTGCTTTTTTCTCACCATTTACCTGTATCGTTTTCTTCTTTCCCTTATCCCTTTCAATCTTGCATACAGTCGATATTTTTATCTAAAAGATATGTAAACATGGATTAGATTCATATGCAAAAAAAAAAGGAATAAGGAATATTCACTCCTTTCTTTTATCTTTCTTTGGCTTTATCTCTCAAAAAATCTTTTCCTAATGTTGAGTAAATTTTATAATTTTTCATTCCTTTCTGTTTTTCAGTTTTTCATTAATTCTTTTTTTTTTTCGTCTCCTTGCAAAGAAAATCAAGATCATATAAAGACATGAAAATAGATATAAGATCCTAAAAATTAACTTATAAAGTTTTATTGATGACAGGGAAATTTATGATCCTTTTACTAAGGAAAGAAAATGACGTAAATTCATCCGTTCTGAAAAAGGTATAATTTTTAATAAACGCTAGAAATATTTTTTGAGAGTTGGAAAAATGAATATAAACCATCTTATGCAGTTCCTCATATCTTCTGAGTGTTCCCTTCATGTGTAGAACATCTGTAAATCTGTTTTGAATCTGTTTTGCTGGTTGGTTGTTTGGTTGTTTGGGCTTGATGGCGTATCAACCTTTGTAGGTTAATCTAGGGGGGATAATTTTCTGGAGAGGATTCCCTCAGTTTCTCTATAGGGTTTTGGACGATCCACAAAAGTGATATTTTTAATCTTAAACCAATCTTTAATGACTTTTGCTGTGTGGATGGCTGCATAGTCTGATTGAAATATGAACTTATGGTTGTGATGGGAGCTAAAAGAACAGACTGAACTCTTTAAAGACGTGTACGTATTTTGCTACGATTTCTCAGCCTTCTATACGTCAGTTTATCTCTCATAGAAATGACTCACCAAATCATAAAGTCATTACTAAATAGTCTCTTTGAGATGATCTATTTTTCGTTACATGAAATATGGAAGTTTTGCAGGTTGTTATATAATTAAGGAATGATTTTTTATATTAATCATTTTTCGTTACTTATATTTTATCATTCGGTTTGGTTGGGCTTTGAACTATTTGACTCTTAGTGCAGGTGCACACACATTGAGTACAGTTCACGCTCACGCGCAGAGGATATGACAATCACAAATGTCATAATAAAAAAACCCAGATAGAAAATGTGACCGGGATGTGTATGATGTGATGCTCGGAAACGATGGGCTGAGAATTTGGTGATTTTGAAAAAGACGTTAGATGAGATTTGTCTCTGGGCCGGGCCAGTCCAGCTGGGGGCTACGGGATGCGCAGCGCGTTTGTTGGGTCAGATAGTACAGTCAGCATAGTAAAAATTGTGTCTCTCTCTCCTCGTGTCGAAAAACTAAAGTCAAGATGTGAAATAAACGTTTCGTACCTGAACAACAGAGAGTCGTCAGTGTTTCGTATTTCCCTGCATCTGTATATTTGTATAGTTGGATTGAGTATATTTTACAAGGTGCACGTGATGTAATTTTTTTTTTATCGACGTAGGAACTGAACTTGCCGATTCGAATTCAAATCCAATACAAGGCTGTTTGCATTTCACATTGCGCTAATACTCTTGGGAAAGGTACGCATACAACCATTCTCTCCCACCAGCTATGTGTAAATAGTTGGGCAGACTGAGCTTTTTAACTTCGGTGTGACAGCTGGTCTTGGAGATGGAAAACTGAATTCAAACCTGTTCAGTTCTGCTTAAAAATTGACACATCCTTCTTACGCGGAGGGGTTGGTAAATACACATAATTCATGCTTAGTTTGGCTTATTTGTTTAACAGCATATCAAGTCCTTACGGGTTATTTAATGCCGAAATTTGATTCATCTTTAACAGTAATTACAACCATATTTTCAGTGTGCCATGGTATTTACTTATTTGCACTTTTTATCATTTGTTTGCACATATTTGTATAGTTTCAAGTATTCCTATCTAACACAAATTTACACACAATTATAAGTAAAAAAAAGTATATATATAAGATTTGTTGGCGACCTTAGTCGAGGGTGACCCGAAGGCTCCCTCTTCAATAGCTAATACACCGAGGTGTAGAAGAGGACGCTGCTCCATTCCTTGGATTGTTCTACTTTACCCTTGATCCCGAACTTATAATACTGAGTGCTAAGCAAGGCGACATCAAGTATCATTTTTGGAGTCTTTGCTATGACTCGACCAGGGATTGAACTCCGGTCTCTCGGACTATTGGCGAACACTCTACTCATTAGGCCAATGGCTCGGTATACACAATCATGATTCAATGTAACTATATAATAAGTAAGTAAAGTTGGCGACCGTAGTCGAGAGCGACCAGAAGGCTCCCTTTTGAATAGCTACTACACCGAGGTGTTAGGGAGGGCGCTACTCCTTTCCCTGGATTGCCCCACTTTACTCTCCACACACACCTTATATTGCCGAGTATTAAGCAAGGAGGTATCAAGTCCCATTTTTAAAGTCTTTGGTATGACGCGACCTGGGATTGAACCCAGGTCTCTCGGACCAATGGCAAACATTCTACCCACTTATACTCAGTTATATAATTCCTATCTAACACCAATGATTTTTAAGCAATTATACGGTTTCAAGTAACAAATAATCAGTTAACAATTATAGCTTTGACTAGCTTAATACAAATAATTTGCATACAGTTAAATGTTTTAGATATTCTTATCTAACATCAAGAATTCCGTTCAATTATTTGTTTGCAGACAGTTATGGTTTCACTTATTCCAATCCGGTACTGATTTTTAAACAGATCTATTTAACCAAACAGATACTACCTCTTCGATTCAGAGTGAGCCAGGGAGTAATGCTTATGAAATTGTACTCAGTACTCTTTAGAGCTCCAGAATTGACTCATCACAACCTGATTAAGTTTAGTTTTATAAACAGGACTCCCCTTTTTTGGGATGGTTTGTGAGATCAGGTCTTATTCTTCTGCAGAGGATGTAGTCGTCCTATTTTAAGCCGACATGTATGGCTTAGTAAAATACCTGATTATATATATATATATATATATATCCAAGAAGGAAATGAAATGCGTGTTTTGTGGGTGTAAGTATAAGTGTGCATGTTTGTTTTTTTTATGCATAGGCCCAAGCCCCTCCGCCTAGCGGAGTAGAGCTGGTTTGAATTCAGAGTTTTTCTTTTCATTAACTGGTTACCTTAAGAACCAAGTCTGCCTTTTTATTTATCCATTGTTGGAGGTGGGGAGAACAGATCCATTTATTTATGAGAAGTGAAACGCAAACAGGATCTGAACTCTGTTTGATTTGGTTTCTTCGTTTAATGGCATATCAACTTTCGTAGGTTATTTAATGCTAAAGCTGTCCTTGTAGAAAAACTGTAGTTGTACTATTCAGCCCATAACTAGAAGGATAAGAAGTTTCATACTTATCCCAAGGGGCATTAGTCCAAAAGTGAATGTAGCAGCAGGATTGGAGTTCGGACTCGCTTACTACGATCTCGCTTACTAAGATCTCGCTTACTACAATCTCGCTTACTAAGATCTCGCTTACTAAGATCTTGATTACTATGATCTTGCTTACTATGATCTTGCTTACTAAGATCACGCTTACTAAGATCTTGCTTACTAAGATCTCGCTTACTATGGTCTTGCTTACTAAGATCTCGCTTACTATGATCTTGCTTACTAAGATCTTGCTTACTATGATCTTGCTTAATAAGATCACGCTTACTAAGATCTTGCTTACTAAGATCCCGCTTACTATGATCTTGCTTACTAAGATCACGCTTACTACAATCTCTCTTGCTATGATCTCGCTTACTATGATCCCGCTTACTACGTCACAGAGACTCCTCATTTGAACTTGAGTGATCTATTTCATTTCCTTTGATGATAGATAACTGTTACACTAGAGCGCCTCTTTGCATATACGTTTGTACGTATGTATGTGTGTGCGTGTGCATGTGCGTGTGCATGGTTGTACCTGTAAGCAGGTATTGGGAATTGTGAGTTTCTATCCTATTTCTATGTGGTTCAGTTCTGTCTTTTTGGAATGTGCGAAGATTGACGGACACGCGTGGCGGTGTCTTTGCAAGTGAATAAGCGATCGGTTCTCTGTCGCATGCAACCTGATACCGAATTCATTAGAGACTGATTGAAAGGGGCGCAGGCTGATTGATTTTTCTCAATTGAGAGACTCGAGTTCCAATTACACTGGAATGACATCAATCGTCCAATCACCCAATCATCTTTTGATCTCTGATCAATGATCAGAGGGACACAACTAGTGTAAGTGAATGAGCAAGCGCAGAGAGAGAGAGAGAGAGAGAGAGAGAGAGAGAGGTGAGAAAGAGAGAGAGAACAAAAAAAGATAGAAGTCAGAGAGAGAGAGAGAGAGAGAGAGAGAGAGAGAGTGTGTGTGTGTGTATGTGTGTGAGAAAGGGAGAGAAAGCGAGAGGGAAGGCGGAGGAAAAAGGAGCGAAGCTGGTAACTGATAGATAGATGGACAGATAGATTGAGAGCAAAGAGAGAGAGAGAGAGAGAGAGAGAGAGAGAGCAACGAGAGAGAGAGAGAGAGAGAGAGAGAGAGAGAGAGAGCGAGCAAAAAGAGAAAAAGATCAAAGGGACCAAAGAGAGAGAGAGAGAGAGAGAGAGAGAGAGAGAGAGAGAGAGACCGAGTGAAGAGAAAGAGTAAGAAAATGCTGGGCGGAATGCTCGCGCAGTTTTTATCATGCCAAATTTAATATGGTTCTTACAATCATTACTGCCATTGCCACAACCGAACCATTACATCACTGAAAAGACTATTGATAATTTCGCTGACAATTTCTTTTTGCACATGCAGTTATAGCAGAAGAGTTAGAGCGTTGAACTGAATGTTGAAAGGCTTCATATTTGTGTATAGATACCAACCGACTTATAAATATCATGGCAAGTAAAACTTATATATATATATATATATATATATATGAGGAGGGAGACGAGCTAAGTGTAACGGTTATCGTCGAAGTAAATGGTTCGTATTTAAATCCTGGACAATTGCGTGCTAATGTATGGGTGTTGGAAAAATAAAGATAAAAAATAAAACAAAATAAATCCAAAAGTGTAGCAGTTCCCAGAAACCTCTGACAGGAAGCTAAAGTCACGCATGCCTGAAAAATTTACTGGTACCAAGAAAGAAACCTGTTCTCATTCAGCAGTGACCATTTGGACTAGAAAGACCTACTTCTTTCCTGCTGTTGGTGGGGAAAACCGACTTTTGACTTATCTCGCTCAGAAAGCGACATCTTAGCAAGTGGGTTCGAACTACAATCGCGTTATAACGCTCACTTTTGCACTAATACGTTGGGAAAAGTTTGAATCCCCTTTATTCCCTTTTCTATGGGTTAAATAATACAACAACTGTTCTACAAGGATAGATTTATGATTAAATAACCCGTAGAGGTTGATATGCCATTAAACAAAGAAGCCAAACTAAACCAAACCAAACCAAACATCACTGGATGTTATTAAAGTCGCAAGTTTTATGTCAGTGTCCTAGACGGATAATTCAACAAAAACTTTGAGATCCATCACTCCCAGTTTTATATCAGAGTTTCTTTCTTATACGTTAACGATTCATGAAAATCTTTGTATTCTTCTTGGTACGAATGTGCTAGATAGCCGTTTATTTTAAAAGAAGCTTCATCCGCCCTTTAACATGCCTTATTTTCTCCTTCTGCTAGATATTTAGCCATCATACTCATAAAGCAAGTCTGCTGAGGGAAGCTGGTTTAATAGCAGACATCTCGACAGTGCGATAAGCAGTACGAGGTTATATGATTCCAATAACGCTTTTCGATGGACCTGGCTATCTTTCCGGTGTTCAGAATTTTTTTCATTTCACAACTTAGTTTTTTTTAGTGATCTATTGAGATAGGACACAAGGAAAGAGATAACTCCCCCGCAAGTCTCTATTCAATGTCCTACTGAGATAGGACGAAAAGAAAGATGTTTTTTACAACATTGGTTGGTCGAGTGAGTTTTATGGCGTATGAACCTTTCTAGGTTATTTAACGCCAAATCCATTTTTATGCAAATAGTTAGTTCTATTTCAAACAATTCAGTTTAGCATGAGTACACAGTTTAATTGTCAAAAACATTTCTATTTCAAGCTATTCAGTTTATTCAAACAGCTAATTCAGTTTAGTATAAGTACAGATTTTATTTACACACAGTAAAATGTCAAAACAGTTCTATGTTAAACAATTCAATTGAGTATAAGAACAGTTTCAATGTCAAAAACAGTTCCATTTCAAACAATTCAGCACGCAGTTTAAATGTAAATACATTTTAATTGTCAAAAACATTTGAAAGAGATATTGCTACTTTCAAACTAGAGACTTCAAGAAAGAAAAGAAACAGATCTTTCTATTTTCAAACACAAGCGTTCATTCAACGACACATCATAAAAAAACAAAAAGATACCTATTTTTTTCAGACAATAATCTTTATTCATTTATCGAAATCATGAACCGTCATATTTCTCATTGTTTAATGGCATACCAATCGTTTTTGTAATGCCAAAGGCATCGTTCTAGAAGAACAGTAGTGGTACTATTTAACCCATAGCTGAGAGTATAAGAGGGTTTATAACATTTCCATGGGTATTTGTCCGAAAGTAAACGTAATAACGCCTCTGGAGTTTGAACTCGCTTACTATGATCCCGCAGACTATCGCTTTAAACATTACACCACGAGAACATCTCCACTTTGTATTATCGAAGGAGTCGATAAATACCTATGGATTTGAAGTCGGTCGGTAAAAGTTGTGGTAGAAATATGAAATTAAGAAATAAAAATAGGCTGATTACTCTACTTATCCTGAATACCCTGGGTATCGGATGGTGAGGGTTCAGTTCTGGAAAGTATTAAGTTACGACTTTATTGTCATTACTCTCAGGTCCACTGTGAATCGAGGCAAATATACGTTAGGGTACCATTTATGGGTGAAATAGACCTATTTGAGATAATTTTAAAAATGCTTTTAAATTACACCAATATATTTGCTCTTGAAAACTTGCAGTTGCATTTATGAGTTTTACCTGTTCACAATTTTAAAACTTACCTGTTTAAAATGACTGGGAACTTTATTAATACATTAACACATTTGTATTTTAAATAGTTAATGTTTTAACTAAGTATAAAGTGTTTACATGGTTAAAATGATTGTGAAACTTACAAATACATTGACTTTTTAAAAAGTATATTGCAACTGGAAATCAGACCTGACCGATAAAATGAAACGCAGTTTCTTCCAGGCAGCGGTCGTATAGATACTACTGTACGGATGCACTACTTGGACGACTGGAGAAGAAGCTAGACGGCAATTACACAAGAATGCTGCGAGCAATATTGAACAAGTCCTGGCGGCAACACCCCACAAGGGACCAACAATACGGCCACCTGCCTCCCATCACGAAAACTATCCAAGCTAGACGAACCAGACATGCAGGACACTGCTGGAGAAGCAGGGACGAGCTCATAAGTGATGTACTACTATGGACTCCCACATATGGCCGGGCGAAAGCAGGACGACCAACTCGAACATACATTCAGCTGCTGTGAGGATACGGGATGTAGCACTGAAGACCTACCAGAAGCGATGAACGATAGGGAGAAGTGGCGAGAGAGGATCAGGGATATACATGCTCGCGGCATGACATGATGATGATGATGATAATGACCTGTTCACCATTTTAAAACTTAGCCGTTTAAAATGACTGGGAACTTTATTTATAAATTAATATATTAGCATTTTAAATAGTTAATGTTTTAACTAAGTATAAAGTGTTTACATGGTTAAAATGATTGTGAAACTTACAAATACATTGACTTTTTAAAAAGTATATTGCAACTAAGTATGATGTGTTTATCTGATTAAACTGACTGTGAAAATTGATACATTGACTCTTGAAGAGTCAATATTGCAGATAAATATAGTGTTTAAAGGTTTGGTTTGTTTGTTTTTTGTTTAATGGCATATCAACTCTTTTAACGTTATTTAATGCCAAAGCCTTTCTCCTAGAAGAACAGTAGTGGTACTATTTAACCCATAGCTGGGAGGATAAGGGGTCTCATACCTTTCCCGAAGGTATTTGCCCGAAAGTGGACGTAATAGCGCGACTGGAGTACGAACTCGCGTACAACGATTCCGCAGTCGAACGCTTTAACCATTACACCACGAGGACACCCCTTACATGTTTAAATCAGTATGAAAATTAATGCATAAAAGTGATATTGTCACATAGCCATACATGATTATATGAAATAGACATATTCATACCGGTACGCAAAACGTTCATAATGTCCATAACTCACATAGGAATCCCGAAACACGAAAAACACTTACGACATCTTAGTTTAGGTACGAAACTTTTTATAACCTTTGAGTTAAAAGGTTTTTCGACATAAGGAGAGAGATACACAACCTTTCTATGCTGACTTTTCCACCTGCCCCAAACCACGTGCGGCACCCACCGCAAGGCCTCGGCTCATGTTTGCAACTAACCCACGCGCTAAGCGAAAGGTTCTCAGGCTAACTAAACCGAAAGGCAAGATATATAAAACGAAATCACCCGGCCATTACATTACAACATTCATATGGGAGAGGAAGATACAGAACAACGATCACACTAGATTTGTAAGGCAGCTTTTTCTGTGCGCATAGAAACTGCATATCTTCTTATTTATTGTCATTTTCTGGGAATTGTTAAGGGATTCTGTATTCTATGAAGAGGTTGATGGTCTGAAACGCTTTTTATTTAGGTATTTGAAGTTATAAATATTCATAATACATTACAAATACCTATTTTCAGCATAATCCTTCACTGCAATGAACTTATTTCAGCTACAAATATGAACCATTTTACAGTTCTTGAAAGTATTTTTTAGTCTTTGTGGGCAAATTATTTTCAATAAATTCCCCAAAGAGAAGGTATGTTCAAACAAGTCAGTTGGTATATATAAACAAACGAAAGCTACTACATAATATAATGCCTTATAATTCTTAAGCTGACGTGGTTCGCTTGTTGGCTGAGCGGTATGATACTAAGTCTAACATAAAGTTGGGTAGGTATCGATCCCAGCTTCAAGCGTCCTACGTGTCTAGCGACACTGAAGAGTTGTAGTATAACAAAACAGTATGTATGTGGATGAAAATATATAGGCTCTCCACGGGGGTTGAGCACTCCGGTGAAGGAATTTACGACTGCCACTCGCATAATGCAAAGCTCATCGAATGAATTGAGCACTCTGGTATCCGGTGAGGCAAAAATGTAAACAAACGAAAGCTACTACATAATGCCTTATAATTCCCGTGTTGACGTGGTTCGCTTGTTGGCTGAGCGGTATGATACTAAGTCTAACGTAAAGTTGGGTAGGTTTCGATCCCAGCTTCAAGCGTCCTACGTGTCCAGCCACACTGAAGAGTTGTGATACAACAAAACAGTCTGTCTATGGATGTATATATATATATATATATAACAAAATATAATTTGATTAGCAATTGTGTCATAGTATGAAAACAATAACGCACTCCCTTTTAAACATATTTTCAAAACACTCTTTACATCATCCTATCTAACTGTGGGGCCACCAAGCGATGTTTCTATTCTTTAACACTGAATTGGTCAACGAGCAGCCAATAGAAACCTACCTTACATTGAGCTACAGCAAATAACGACAAAATGTCGCTCTGTCTGTCTACCGTTGTCGGTTAAAATATTACTTTGCTTGTTACATATTGACCCTCGACCGAGCTGTCAATCAAGAGATGCACCAGTGTAAATAAGCGGAAGAACATCGAAACAGGTGTATCCGGTCGAAGATATCGGAATATCACCTAGACCTGTGGACGTGGTTGAATTCGGTATGCGTACACCCACAGGAAGCAGGTGGATGTAACACAATTATATAACCAAGTGCAACAGACGGCTTTGGTCAGTCAGTCGGCAGTCAGTCAGTTCCAGTTGGAGATAGGATGCTAGCGGAGTGAGAACCAGCTCCAGACAGAGGGCTTGGGCCCTCAGGGACCCACGGTTGAGTAGCCCAGCCAGAATGCGAAATAAGTGCTGCTATGGTCAGAAGAACTTTGGGTCAATATGTAGCAGTCTGTACCCGTCTCAAACTCACTTCTCACACACAACCAACATCAACCCTTTCGAATAAAGTGTGAGAGGTATATTTTTATAAAGAAGTGTGTTTGTTCGTTTAATGAAGTCGTCATTATGTCTGACTATGTTTCTGCTTACATCTGCATGTATATGAGTATACAACATGCTTGCAAAAGGGTTAATCATATAAATCGAACATTATGCTGGGAAAATGTCTGATCAATATTCCCAGTACGTTCTATAGACTTAAACATTATATGTATGCATATGCGTCTGCATATGGGGTAGCAGGGGCTTCAGTCGAATGACTAAGCCGCGGTGAAGGCAACCTTTCTTGGAGAAGTTAACAACAAAATCAAAACTGGAGGACGAAGCTCGAGGATCCATATTCTGCTAACTTGTATCCTTTGATGGGAAAAGTCAAAGAGAAGATACTCTGAAAAAAAAATCTTCTGTTTTCATGGTCACCAGTTACCTTGCAATGTTTGTCGCTGGGATGCAGCTATGAAAACCTAAAGAGCTGCATAATTCTGATACAGAGAGTCTCAAAATAGATGCAACTCATTAATTATTTAGTACTGAGACAAGAAACTCCTTGTGAGCTGGTGGGAGTTTATGCTTGGGTACAGCTGAAGATCCTACTTTCAGATTCTTTGCAACGATGTACGTGAAAGACTAACTTCTTGGGAACATCTTCGAAGGGACTTTTTCGGACTCCTTCCGACAGAATCTCTGGCCCCATATACATTGTCAGGACATCTTGCAGTCAACTTCCTGGCAGACCTGGGATTTTCTGCCTTCTTCTTGAGGTTGTTTACTGACCCTATGGCTTGAAATTTGTGTATCCAACGATAAATTTGGCTTTTCTGGGGATAATTGTTAAAGTTAAACTCCATGAAAAGTTTTGCTCGCTCAGTTTTGAATGATTTTGTCTCCAAATAAGTTGTCACGCAAACTATTTTTCCTCTCTTGTCTAAGGCATTGTGATCGAAGATTAATAATTGTTATACTGTAGTATACTAATTTCAAATCTGACCCCACAAAAAAAAACAAAAAAAAAACAACAACAAAAAAACAACAACAACAACAACAACAAAAAACAACACATTATTGTTCGTAGAGTTAATAGAAGTAACATGAGTCACATGTATATTGAGACACCCTTTACAGTTGTATATCACTATAATTTAACGACGTACAGATGCCTTGCTACGTTATCATCTTACGCATCTTGTATATATTTATTAATTGAGTTCGTATGTTTGAGTTGTAATTTTGATGATATTGTAATGGAACAATCTATCACCCCCAATAGTGGATCCGTCCAGCCATATTAAATATGGTTACGCCCACTACACAGCGCAGAATGTAAGAGAATAAGTAGAATTAATTTCCCCCCCTTGAAACCTAGTTAGCAGTATGCTGTGAGTCATTGTCCCCGTCATCTAGTCGTTAGTTTCTCAAGATCTTCCGCCTCCCCATTATTTTTGTACCTCAACCCGTATCCCAGTCCGCTTTTATTGAAGGTCTTGAACATTCATATGTAAAAAATCATATTACCCACTTCTATCGACCCATACCGAGCCCGACCCTTTATTTCTTTCCCCCCTATAGATTAGGATTCCCGTCCTACCTAGGGTAGGTTCGGCTTGTTTCCGGTTTTTACGGCCCATTCCCATCATATCCATTGTAAAAAAACCATATATTGTAAATAAAAACATACACCACTTTCGGGTTTTAAGTAGGTCTTTTTCATAGAGCAAATGTGGTATTTTGGTGATTGCTGCGTGCATGGCGATGGACGAGTGATTATATATTGTATTGTTGAATGGGTCGGCGAATGTGGCTAGCTAGGTTCCCTTCGAAAATTTAGTTAAAGCAAGACCGCTCCCTTCCCCTCCCCAAACCATAAGGCCTGGTGCCTTCGTTGTAAACACAACGAAATAAAAGAATGTAAAAGAATAAGTATGTTGTCAGTCATCGTCTCCGTCATCTAGTCGTTAGTTCTCAAGATCTCCCCCGTCCCCATTATTTTTGTACCTCAATCCGTACCCCAGCCCGCTTTTTTCGAACATCTTTAAATTTCACATGTATATAATTCATATTCTCTGTAATTCAACTGCCCACACCGCACCCAACCCTGTATTGTGTTTTACCCCACTAGGCTAGGATCCCTCTCCCCTCCCTAGGGTAGGTTCGGCTTGTTTTCGGTGTTTTCGGACACCGGAAACAGTCGGCATCCATTTCGTAGACGGGGGGATGGGAGGGCAACCAAACGGGGAAAGTCTTTTCCTTGGTTTCGTTTTTTCGTTTTTTGGGTTTTTTTCCCATCTCTTTCATACACATTTATTGTAAATAAATCATAAATTGTAAATAAAATCATACATCGTATTCGGGGTTTTTAAGTGGACCATTTTCATAGAGCAAATGTGGCATTTTGGTGATTGCTGTGCGCATGGCGATGGATGAATGGTTATATATTGTTCTGTTGAATGGGTCGGCGAATGTGGTTAGTAAGGTCCCCTTAGAATATTTAGTAAATGCAAGACCGCTCCCTTCACCTCCCTCCCAAAACTTCAAGGCCTTGTGCCTTCTTTGTATTATTTACAAAGAAATAAAGTAGAATGTAAGAGAATAAGGAAGACGTAAGCAAAGTACCTACGTTCCCATTTCCCGTATCGGCTACTCTATTATACTTGTACCTTTAGTACAATAAACCTGTTGTTATTATTCCATGCGTGTTTGTATAAGTTTTTCCACTCGGGCTTATCTCATCGTTGATATCGTATTTTGCACGATATATTTGGTTTGGTTTGTTTGGTTTTATGGCATATCAACCTTTGTAGGTTATTTAACGCCAAATCCATTTTTATGTAAATAATCTGTTCTATTGAAAACAGTTCAGTTTAGCATAAGTACACAGTTTAATAGTCAAAAACATTTTCATTTCAAACTATTTAAGCAGTTATATGTAATGATTCAGTTAAGTGTAAATACAGTTTTAATGTCGAAAAACAGTTCTATTTGAAATAATTCAGTTAAGCATAAGCACGTAGTTTAAGTGTAGGTACGGTTTAATTATCAAAAACGTTTCTATTTCAAGCTATTCAGTTTACTCAATTCATTTTAAGTTCAGTTTCAAAGTCAAAAACAGCTCCATTTCAAACAATTCAGTTTAGCATAAGCACGGAGTTTAAATGTAAGTATTGTGTTTAATTGTCAAAAACATTTCTATTTAAAGCTATTCAGTTTTGTCAAACAGCTCTATTTAAAACAATTCAGTTTAGCATAAGTATGCTGTTAGTTCTATTTAACCCATAGATAGGACCCTAATCAGGTGGTACCACTCCGGGCCATAGTGGACATGGGAGCGATGGCAATGAAAGGGTACTCCGCATTCCCCAAAGCTCCAGCACTGCTGGAAACTCACCATCAGATTGTTTAGTGTCATATCCAGGACACTCGTTAGGGGGGGGGTCTTACCCCTCTGCAGAGGTGCAGTCAGTGTATTCTACAGCCCCAGCTGACTGGGCAATACACAGATTTAAATGTCAGACAGTTTTATTTCAGATAATTCAGTTCAGCATAAGTACACAGTTTAGCCGTCAAAAACAGTTCTATTTCGAGCAATTCAGTTCAGCATAAGTACGCAGTTCCAATGTCAAAACTGTTCTATTTTACACAACTCAGTTTAGCATAAATACGCAGTTTAAATGCAAAAATCAGTATAGTGAAAGAAGCACGGTTTTGTTCTATTTAGCCCATAGATAGGACCCTTATCAGGTGGTACCACTCCGGGCCAGAGTGGACCTGGGAGCGATGGCAGTGAAGGGGTACTCTGCATTCCCCAAAGCTCCAGCATTGTTGTAACCTCACCATCAGATTGTTTAGTGTCATATCCAGGACACTCGTTGGGGGAGTCTTACCCGTCTGCAGAGAAGCAGTCGGTGCATTCTACAGCCCCAGCCGACTGGGCAATTGTACGATATTACAGATAGTAAAGACACTTATATGTGAAGATGTAACCGTCATCATATATGTATGTAAGGAGGTGCCCGTGGTGTAATGGTTATCGTCACAGGATATGGACACGGCGATACGAGTTCAATTCTAGGACAAGACTGATTGCATTTCACATAGCATTAATACCCTTGGGAAAGGTATGACTCCAATTATTCTCCCTCCAGCTATGGGTAAATAGTAGGGCAGACTAGGTTCTTCAGCCTTGGTGAGGCAACTAGTCTAGGAGAAGGAAAACTCTGAATTCAAACCTCTTAAACTTCGCTTAAAAAAATTGACCTTGTGTCATATCCTGCCCGAGTGGAGGGGTGGGGTAAATAGGATCATATATGTATGTACGTATGCATATATGTTGATAAATATATTTCTTATTTTGCATTATTTCTTTTAGTATAATCTCTATTCTCATCATTGCGCCTAATTCAGTCGTGAATATTAACGAATAAAATATAGCGGGAATTATACAGCGAATATTTTAGATGAAGATTTAACTAATAGCTATTTTTATGTGTTGGACTGCGGTCTTGAAGTAAGTGAGTTCGAACTCAAGTCGTTCATTTTCAGACTAATCATCTTGGGGAAAGGTATGAAGCCTCTTATCCCCCCAGCTTTGGCTTAAATAGTATCACTGCTATCCTTCTATAAGGATTCCTTTGGTATTAAATAATCAATATACCATTAAAACAAATAAATAAAGAAGAAAAAAAGAAAAGTTATTTCTATGAACTTACTGTTGGGCACCTCTGGTGGTGTAACGGTTAGCAAGCTAGACTAGCGAACCTACACGAGTGAGTTCGAGTCTCATTGGGTGCCCCCATTCATTCGGCCTTGTGCCACATCGAAGCAAAGAGCTTTGTAAATTACTCTATGAACTTACTGTTCAGCCTAATCTATAGCAGCCTGTTCTCGTTACCACATCCTTCCTCCTCTCTCTGATTATGTATCAAGAAGTCTGAAAATGAGAAGCAGAGCACGGTGAGAATCAAACTCATTACAAAGGCAAACTGGCCAGTGAGCTGAGCTTGATTAGCACCGTACCACGGTAGGCACTCGGTGAACACTTATCGACATTTACTACATGAAACTGAATCTTGCCACATGTATAGGATACATAACTTTTCGGAAGATCCTGCCAACGATCCAACCATCATCCTATTTACCAACCCCTCCGCTCGGGCAGGATATGACACAAGGTCAATTTTTAAGCGGAGTTTAACAGGTTTCAATTCAGAGTTTTCCTTCTCCTAGACTAGTTGCCTAACCAAGGCTGAAGAATCTAGTCTGTCCTACTATTTACCCATAGCTGGAGGGAGAATAATTGGATTCATACCTTTCCCAAAGGTATTAGTGCTATGTGAAATGCAATGAGTTTCGTCCAGGATTTGAACTCGTGTCGCCGTGTTCATTTCCTATGACGATAACAATTACACCACGGGCACCTCTTCAAACTTGACTTTATACACTGGAAAGGAATTTATATTGTAAGTCACCTCGGGTAGTATAATGGTTAGCAAGCTTGAATAGCAAACCTGCAAGAGTGAGTTCGAGTCTCATTGGGTGCCCCATTCAATCGGCCTTGTGCCACATCGAAGCAAAGAGCTTCGTAAATTACAACAATTACACCACGGGCACGATCCAACCATCATAGAACACCAGAACATGGTTTCTCATGAATATCCAAAGTTGAACGTGAAGTAGAGGAGTCTCTTAAGTCGTTGTGAATATTTGAATTTGACTCCTTTTTCGCTGGTGACTGTCCATAGCCGACAACGAGGACTTTAACAGTGTTTCTCATTGCTTGTTTCCCACAAATATAACTTTTAACCCCACTTATATATCAAACCTCCAGACTGAAATTTGTGAAAAGGCCATTTTAAAACAATGATAATTGGAAATAAATTCAAAAATACGGGAATAGATAAGCAATTTTCTGCATCTCAAAAGACCAAGCATCTTATCTTATGACCGTTTTGTTTACATTTCAACGCCGCTATCTTTTCTGGCAATACTGACTAAATTTATATTTGTGTTTGGCATTGTCAATGGAATACACACACACACACACACACACATATATATATATATATATAGTTTGATTTTTTCTTTATTTAAAAATATTCATATTCAAGAGGATCGTGTGCAAAAAGCTCTGATGAGACAACTACACTCATGTGGAAGCCATCCTTTTAGAAGAGCTGCAGTGCTAATATTTAACCCATAGCTGAGAGGATGAGAGGTTGGTTGGTTACTTGTTTGGTTGGGGTTTATGGCATATCAATCATTAAAGGTCATTTAACGCCAAATCCATTTTTATACAAGTAATCAGTTCTATTACGAATAATTCAGTTTAGCATGAGTACATAGTTTAGTTGTCAAAAACATTTCTATTTCAAGCTATTCAATTTATTCAAACAGTTCTAATTCAGCTAATTCAGTTTAGTATAAGCACAGAAATTCTATATTAAACAATTCAGTTTAGTGTAAGTTCAGTTTCAAAGTCAAAAACAGCTCCATTTCAAACAATTCAGTTTAGCATAAGCACGGAGTTTAAATGTAAGTATTGTGTTTAATTGTCAAAAAACATTTCTATTTAAAGCTATTCAGTTTTGTCAAACAGCTCTATTTTAAACAATTCAGTTTAGCATAAGAATGCAGTTTAGTTCTATTTAACCCATAGATAGGGCCCTATCAGGTGCTACCATTCTGAGCCAGAGTGGACCTGGGAGCAATGGCAATGAAGGGGCACTCTGGATTCCCCAAAGCTCCAGCATCACTGGAACCTCACCATCTGATTGTTTAGTGTCATATCCAAGACACTCATTGGGGGGAGGTCTTACCTCTCTGTAGAGATGCAGTCGGTGTATTCTACAGCCCCAGTCGATTGGGTTACAGAGGATGGATTATATATATATATATATATATGTATCAGTAGTGATCAAAGATTTCGAGGAAAACTTAGTGTTCACTTGACTATCTTTTCTCACTACTTTTGGATCTGGAATAACTTTTCCATCTCCTTTTTTCATTGTTACATTCTTACACCAGCTAGGGCTTCTTTGAAAAAATGTCAAATTTCTTTGCGTTTATGAGTTAAGAATCAAAGCAATATCTTTGATTTTTGTCATTAACTCTTTTGGAAAAAACCTATTAATCGTTTGTTCAACTATCTTCGATCAAGTTCGTAATTCCATTTTATAAGAAATATCTACTTTTGCTGCCGAGACTAACACAGTTGGTCCTGTCGCTTGAAATTTGTGTACTCAACGATAAATTTGGCTTTTCTGGGGATAATTGTTAGAGTTAAACTTCGTGAAAAATCTTGCTTGCTCAGTTTTGAATGATTTTGTCTCCAAATAAGTTGTCACGTAAAATATTTTTCCTCTCTTGTCAAAAGCGTTATGATCGAAGATTGATAATTGTTATAGTATGCTATTTTCAAATCTGACCCCTCCACAAAAAAAACAAAAAAACAAAAACAAAAAACAAACAAACAAACAAACACAAAAAAACCCACATTATTGTTCGTAGAGTTAATAGAAGTAACATGAGTCACATGTATATTGAGACACTCTTTACAGTTGTATATCACTATAATTTAACGACGTACAGATGCCTTGCTACGTTATCATCTTTCGCATCTTGTATATTTTTATAAATTGCATTTGTATGTTTGAGCTGTAATTTTGATGGTGTTGTAATGGAACAATCTATCACCCCCAATAGTGGATCCGTCCAGCCATATTAAATATGGTTATGCACACTACACAGCACAGAGTGTAAGACAATAAAGTAGACATACGGAAAGTACCCATTTCTCGTATCGGCTACCGTGTGTCGACTTTAATCTACTTGTACCTTGAGGCTGCAATTGAACGCATTATTTTTTGTGTCCTTTTATACATGTCCATAAAATCTTGAGATTTTGAAGCTCTTTTTTCATATAAAAAATAAAACAGAAACATCCGACCAATTGCAGATAAAAGTGAACACATCGTTTTGACTCTGAATAATATATTTCTGCTGCTAATTTTTAAACAAATATTATCTTTTATCTAAGGTAGTAATATAAGACCAAATGTGAATGAAAGAAAATTTACTATTTTCTTTTTTTATGCCAGCTGTCCATAAAATTCTTGTGCAGTTGGAATGTTTAATTTAAACAAGGCCACCCATAAATCTTTTGGGTACACGTTGTAACAGCGGTCTATGATGATTTATTGCTTCTGTTTAGGAAGAAGTAAATAACATTTCATAGTTATTTCGAGAATTTTTACGACTGAAAAATAACGACCAGTATAAATGAAGACCGCACAAAAAAAATCATTCATTTATAGATTTAACTGAAAATTGCTTTATTCTCTAATTCAGAGCATTTTAAGCGAATTGTTCGTATAAAAATTTTTGATATGATATGTAAATATCAAAACCGAAATATTAGACCATATGTGTTGAAATGAAAAAAACATGAGGTCTTCTTAGGAGGATTTTATTTGTAGAAATATTAGCTAACATTAATGATTCAGTTTTTAGAGCTTCATTAGAGCATGTAAGTTACTAAATGAAACGAAAAAGATGAGAAAGTTTTCAAACATTCTGTTTCCGTTTGTAGCGTTCTGTTTCGAATTTGTGTGATGTAATTAACGTTCCAAAATTTATTTAAAGCAAAAGAATCATAATTCATCTATCCATCTATTTATCGTATTTATTTTTATCTATTATAAGCATTCCATAATATATCAATGCATTTTTATGGGGGATAAACTTTCTTCTATCTCTGTCTTTTTAATTCGACAATCTGTTTGCGTTAAAACCTTTGAATACCGAATTATATATATATATATATATATATATATATATATATATATATATATATATATATATATATATATATATATATATATATATATATTAATTAGAGTAAGATGGAAATAAATCCGACAGCATGTAAATATAAAAAAAAGGAAAAAACGGTATATTTAGAGGTTACATCTTTTATGTGTGATAATGTGCATGCGTTTCGTTTTTTTAAAGCTATTATATACACCCTGAAAACTGTTAATTGAAATAAAAACAAAAGAAAACGAAATATTAGCACATTATTACATATAAAAAAATACATCATCAGAATATTTTGTCTTTTCATGTTTTATAATACATACATACATACATACATACATACATACATACATACATACATACATACAAATGTGTGTGGATTTATATATATATATATATATATATATATATATATATTCACACAAACACACACACATATATTTGTACGTGTGTGTGAATTTATATACGTATATATGAAGAAAAATTGAGAAACAAAGTAATCTAAAAGTGAGGAATTTACAAGAAGGAAAGTCGACGTTAAAACGTTTCGGTTTTAATGAACCTTCATCATCAAAACCGAAACGTTTTAACGTCGATTTTCCTTTTAATGAATTCATAACGTTTGGATTATTATTTCTCTCTCTCTCTCTCTCTCTCTCTCTCTCTCTCTCTCTATATATATATATATATATATATATATATATATATATATATATATATATATACACGTTTCATTTAGTAACTTACATTCTCGAATGAAGTTTTAAAAAACAAATTATTAACGAACGCTAATATTTCTACGGATAAAATCCTCCTCCAAAGACCTTTTGTTTTTTTCATCTCAATAAATAAGGTTTAATATTTCTGTCTTGATATCTACTTGTTATAGCAAAATTCTTATTCGAACAATATGCCTAAAATGCTCTGAATTAGAGAATAAAGCAATTTCCCTGTCAAATTTATAAATGAATGAATTTTTTATGTGGTCCACACACACACACACACACACACACACACACACACACACGTCCACACGCACGCACACATCGATATATTTGTTTTTATAAATAATTATTAGCTTTCACATTATAAGAATTAATTTTTCTTTCATTCTTATTACGCTAGACCGCAAGAGAAATTATCATAACTTTATATTTATTTGACAACCGGCATCTATCTATCTATCTATCTATCTATCTATCTATCTATCTATCTCCTTTTGTATTTAAATGCGATTCAACAATTCAGTATCAATCAATACAGTAGATGATCAGTTTATAATATATCAAAGTACCTTTTCATCTCAGTGTTCATCTATCTATCTATCTATCTATCTATCTATCTATCTATCTATCTATCTATCTATCTATCTATCTAAGCTGGTTAATCAAACAATGAGTAAGTAAGAACAACCTATTTAGTCCCTTGTATTTTATTTTGTAACATCGGTTTCTCAACCACGACTGCCATTTTCGGCAAGGAGCAAGTCTTTTTAAAACAGGTTGTTCCTTTCAGCTAATTGTTGAGAGGATCTTGTTATGTGCCGTTATTAATACTATATATATATATATATATATATATGAAGAGTAAATAAAGGAATGTAATCCGACAATATGTAGAAAAACTGATAACAACGATCCAAGTGGAAGGAATGATTTATTGAGAGGTCAACACTATAGCGTTTCGGTTCTGCTGAACCATCATCAGGACCATGAGGGGTGATATTAAAAATTTTGAGTTAACGATGGATTTTTAGGAATGTGAAATACAAAAGAAAAACTTGGAGAAAATGTGTATAATGAGAAAAGTTGGCCGTTTATTATACACATTAACTCAAAATTGTTAATATCACCCCTCATGGTCCTGATGATGATTCAGCAGAACTGAAACGCTATAGTGTTGACCTCTCAATAAATCATTCCTTCCACTTGGATCGTTGTTATCAGTTTATCCACACACACACACACACACACACACACACACACACACACGCACGCACGCACGCACGCACATAACTGTAACTGATTCGTTCTTGTAGTCGAAGATGTGCAGCTGTCGTTGAGAGCAAAGGCTCATTTACTAAATATTGATTGTACATGTATTTTTATTGTTTTTTGGCTGTTTACATTTTCTCTCAATTTTGTCCCTTATTTTTGGACGATCCTATTTTGAAAATAAATAAATAATTGTTATAATTCTTTTTCTATCCTTTGTAAATGATTCAAATTTGAGTATGTTATTATGAATGATAACGACTACCAGTTGTCAAAATTTCAGCTTTTCACAGTTGTTATTTCTAACAAATATTAGGTTTAAAAATTTTGACCCTTAGTTTTGGACACTACTGTATATATATATATATATATATATATATATATATATATATATATATATATATATATATATATCTCGCTCTCTCTCTCTCTATATATATTTATATATATATATATATATATGTGTGTGTGTGCGTGGGGGGCAAATGTAATGAGAATGTTAATGATATATATATAGATATCATAATGAATTCACTTTTATTTGCTTTTGATCTCGTATTTTTATCTTATACCGAAAAGAAGTTATCCAAAATACCATCTGTACAAGAACTTTACAGACAGAGAGTAAAATCAATGCCGAGGAGACGTTTCCTCTTTTTCCAAATTTTCCCAACATTTTGCATTAATTTGCTTTAACCGAGATGCAAAACGGAGGAATTGGAATAAAATCTTTCAATATAGACTGAGAAAGAGTCAAAGTAATTGACAATATTTTTCACTAATGATTGTAGGGAAAAATCATTGAATGAAATTAGGTTTACGCTGAAATAAGTTTCGCACTCATTTACTGGGGCGTGATATTCGATTTGGAGGGGAGTTGAAAATCCGTTTTTGTCATTAACTTTCCCATCATACAAATATTTAGAATTGATTGAATGATTGTGGCAAGGAAAATAAAAGATACAAAAATTTCACCAAAATTAATCACGGTGAACATTCAGGATTTCTAATATAAAATATTGTATATATCTTATTAAAATATCGCATATGTATCTTTTAATAAAATATCGTATACGTATATTTTTTAATAGAATATCGTACGTATAAATGTTTTCTTAGAATATCATATATATATATTTCTAATAAAATAAATCACAGAATCAGATGTCCCTAGAATTAGATCTTATTTGAAGAAAGGTAACCCAATCGTTTGTGTGATTTGGGTAAGGATAAAAAGTAACTTAAGAATGTGCAGTTATGACTAAAGAAGACCGTAAAAATAATCAAAGAGAGAAATAGTTTGATAGAAAGGTATATATATATATATATATATATATATATATATATATATATATATATATATAGAGAGAGAGAGAGAGAGAGAGAGAGAGAGGGATAGAGATGAAAAAACGGAAGGAAAAAGTGGGTGGAATGAGTAAAGAAGGAAAGAAATGAAGGGAAAGAAGAAGAAGAAGAAGAAGAAGAAGAAGAAGAAGAAGAAGAAGAAGAAGAAGAAGAAGAAGAAGAAGAAGAAAGTGAGAAAGAGAGAGAAAGAGAGTAGAGGAGAATCTGTTTCCCAAGAAGCCTTTGCGATAAATAGTCATTGCAATATTATTTAGGAATTCAACTTGTGAAACGTGTGACTCATTTTGTTGGAACCACTGTGTGAAGAGAGAACTTGTGTTGGGAAAGTTTTGTTTGGCTTGGTTTCTTTATTTAATGGTATATCAACCTTAGAGGGTTATTTAATATCAAAGCCTAGAAGAACAGTTATGGTACTATTTAACACATAGCTGGTGGGGGGGAATAAGGGGCTTCACACCAAGGGTATTTGTCCGAAAATGAGCGTAATAGCATGACTGGAGTTCGAACACACACACACACACACACTCTCTCTGCCTCTCTGTCTCTCTCTCTCTCTATATATATATAGAAAGAGAGAGAGGTGATATCTTACGTAAGGGATACAGCCAGCAATCAAATAGGAATGATGAATTCCATAAGGACCTTCCTGTGGTCCTTCTTTTTGAATAAGGAAAGAAAACAAACACATAACGTGGTTATTTGTGACAGGAACGGAACAAATAACTATATTACATATTCGACGGGGACGACAGCATCATGGGAACAATTACTTCCTCTCATTTGAGAGGTAGTGTAGATAATTAAAAAAAAAAAGAAGCGATTTTAACCGTTGATATCAATTCAGTGTACTTGATAGTTTAAGGTCAATCAAATGCTTGACTTTCATGGGAGAAGTTAAAGTCAGCTGACTAAAATCCTAGAATTTTGAAGTTTTGTAACTTTAAATTAGTTAGCCGAGACCAGTCGAATTTAGATGATCGAATTTTCATCTATAGTCCAGACGCAACCGCCTTGTGTACGGAGTCGATAATGTAAGTGAAGGAATCTTCATGAAGTTAATAAATAATGGGTACAAAGAAAATGTTCTTATTATTCATTGTAGTAAAGAACATGAAGCTGCATGGGGTCAGGGCGAAAGATAGAACAGCAAGAAGGCAGTGAATAGCTAAGAGAAGAACAAGAGAACAAGATTGCTATGCAACACTAATCTGGTATATTGTCTGCGGTATTTTCTACAGAATTTTCTGCTCTAATTTTGTCTTCGCTGGCTCTTGTGATATTTTGATTGCTAGTAACTTCTCTGCTAGGATCAAGTTCATAGTCATATCCAACATTTTACGTCGCCTGCCATCTTGTTCTTCTGTTTTATGAATGCGGTATTTTATATCACATGAAACTTTTTGCGACATGAACGTAACTGTCTTTCTTTTTATATCACTCTGCTTGCGAGCATCTGAGCACGCTAATTTTATTGACAAAGTTTGCTTTTTGTATTGATCCTCTAATTGTTAATTTTTGTGTGTGTCATCGAAATTGTCCTAAAAAAACACTTAGCACAGTGTTCAAGTTTAAAAAATGCAAATAAAATCAAAGAAAAATGATAAAGGAACAAACTAATGAATCTCTTCGCCCACGGAACCCAAGCGGTATAAGCAGATGGGATTCTAAAACAAAGAAATCAGCACACAAGCATAAATTCCCATATCTGAAAATAATGGAAAGCAGGCAGATTTGCGCGTGGTCTTTTCAACTTCTGATTGGCAGGTGCATTGATGACGTCACTGTTCAACTCAACGATTTGAAAATCACCGTTGTCAGTTTAGAATTGGAAAGAAGTCGCCCTTTGTCTGCTGTGTTCTCAATCAACCCGATGAAATTTTTGTTTGAGAAAATAGAAATAATTGTCTTTAGAGTAACTACTTAATCATCCTGATTAAGTAGTTACTCTAAAGACAATTATTTCTCTGAAAATAAGGGACCTACTTGCCTCTGTGTTATAATTACATGGGTGACTCTATTTCTGTAGGAGTCTATCGCAGTGGATAAAAAAGACTTTCTCTTTCTCTCTCTTTCTCTCTCTCTCTCTCTCTCTCTCTCTCTCTCACACACACACACAACCACAAATATTTATATTAATGCTAGGGTGAGTCAAAAGTTTTGCAATATTTTGGTGCGTGTTACCAAAGAGGCCTAATGAGTAGAGTGTTCGCTAATGGTCCCGGAGACTGGGGTTCAATCCCAGGTCGAGTCATACCAAAGACTCGAAAACAGTACTTGATGCTGCCTTGCATAGCACTCAGCACTATAAGGTAAGGATCAAGGGTAAAGCGGAACAATCCAAGGAAAGGATTAGCGCCCTCCCTTACACCTTGGTGTAGTAGCTATTGAAAAGGGAGCCTTGGGTTATCCTCGACTACTGTCATCAACTTTACTTACTTACTCGAAATCACATAAAAATTATCAGTCACCCTATTTGTGAGGCTTAGAATGCGTTGACTCCATTCTCTGCAGAGAGGTAAGACCCCCTACCCAATCCGAAAAAAGAGGTATCTAAGGTATGACACTAAACTGTAACCGATGGTGAAGATAGAGTTCTGAAGCTCTGGGAAATATTGCCATTACTCATTGGTTCACTCCGACATGAAGTAGTTTAACCTGTTAGAGTCCCATCAGTGGATCAAATGGAGCTCTTTGAAAATTATTTGTATTATATAAGAATACTTGATACAGTAAAATTGAATTCAAATTATGTGTATTAAGTATTGATATTAGTTGTCTAAATTTCTGAGTCGAAGCTTGATAATATTTATCATTAAGGGTTTTCGGACTATTATTGTCTTCATCTTTACTGTTATTTCCACAAAGTTTCGGCAGATATGTCTCCCGGCCTTCTTCAGGTGTGAACCTTCACGGAACTTCGAACTACGTCCTTTATTGAAAATACGGAGGTCACCTGTCCTGATTCCGTTATCCATAACCGGGTACAAGTGTTGAGTATTCCTGTATTGTTACTCGCCTGCAGATGATTGTGTCCTTAGAAGCTTAGGGAACCACCGCCTATAACCGTTACGCTATGTGTCCTGCTGGACAGTTTAGAGTGAATTTTTGGGACTTATAAACTTAATGTTTATACTTGACTAGGATTACTTTTGTTATGTATGTTTTTTTACCTATGCTCATATTTAGATTTTTTTAATCTAACCTTTTTAATTATTGTTTCCCATATTGAGTTCGACAAACACCTGAAGAAGGCCGGAGGAGATATCGGCCGAAACGTCGCGGAAATAACAATTAAGATGAAGATAATAGTCCGAAAACCCTTAATGATAAGAATTGGTAGTTAAAGCGATAATCCTTTTCTAAGAATTATCATTATAAGTTACTTAAAACGATATAATTTCTTGGAAAACTATTGGCGTTAGATAGGGAAACTTGAAATCACATAACTGTTTCGAAAAAAATTATTGATGTTAAATAGGAATACTTGAAACCATGTTTACAAATAAAAATTATTACAAATTAGGGATATTTACATTTCACAATGAAATTGTGTATAAATTATTATTATCAAATAGGAAGACGTGTGATTTCTGTTGTGGATATATGTATATATACAGAGAGAGAGAGAGAGAGAGAGAGAGAGAGAGAGAGAGAGAGAGAGAGAGAGAGAGAGAGATATAATATCCCTGTGGTGTAGTGGTTAACACGTTGCATCGCGATATCGTAGTTTTGTTTGGTTTCTTTGTTTAATAGTGCATCAACTTTCATGGGTTATTTAATGTCGAATCCAACCCTGTAGAAGAACAGCAGTGGTACTATTTAACCTCAGCTGAAGGTATAATAGTGGTTAATACTTTGTTAAGGGAATTAGTTCGAAAGTGAATGTAATAGTACAACTGGTATTCGAACTCGCTTACTACGAAATAGCATTCCACCACATTAGCAACTACACTATAGAGATTTCCCTTCGACATCGTTGTAAGCGAGTTTGAACTCTTGTCATCCTATTACGTTCCCTTTCAGTCTAATACCCTTGAGAAAAATATGAACCTCCTAGTTAGTGGTCAAGTAGTACGACGACTATTCCTCTACAAGGATGGATTTGGCATTAAAAGAGTTACGAAGGTTGATATGCCATTTAACAAAGAAACCATATATATATATATATATATATGTATATACATATATATATATATATATATATATATTAACCGGTTCATTGGTATAGTGGGTAGAGTGTTCGCCAATGCTTCGGGAGACCTGGGTTCAATTGCAGGTCGCGTCTTACCAAAAACTTTAAAAATGGTACATGATACATCCTTGCTTAACACTCAGCAATATAAGGTAAGGATCAAGGGTAAAGTGGAGCAATCCAGGGAAAGAAGTAGCACCCTCCTCTACACCTCGGTGTCGATGCTATTGAAAATAGAGCCTTCTGGTCGCCCTCGACAATAGTCGCCAACTTTACTTTATTGTTATTTTCAGACAGTCCCCATTTCAGAAGAGATGCCAAAAATGAATAATTCGTGGTACAAAATTATTATATTATCAAAACAGATATTATTAGATATTATTTATTTCTAGACTATTAATCAACTATTTTGTAATAGAAATAAAATTGGAACATTTAAAAAAAAATAAAAACGTTAAAAAAAAAAAACGCTTGAATATATAAAAGTAGTTCTGCTACCAATTCCTTTTTTTTGGTTTTAGTGCTGAATTTGGTAAAAAGTAATGCTAAGAAATATTCGATTTGATAGTATAATGTTCCGCTGAAAAAAAAAATCTTGGTAGCGTTGGTTTAGAAAAAAAAGAAGTAAAATTGTCGACTGTAGTCGATGGCTACCCGAAAGCTCCATTTTAAAAGCTACTACACCGAGGTGTAGGGGAGTGCTTTACTCCTTTCCCCGGATTGCTCCACTTTACCCTTGAAACGTACCTTATAATACTGAGTGTTAAGCAGGGAGCTTTCAAGTACCACTTTGGTATGACTCAACCTAGGATTGAACCCCGGTCTCCCGGGTCATTGACGAACACTCTACCTACAATTTTTTTCAGGGTGTGTTTATTTATGGATGATACTAAATATATGTATGCGTATGAGTGCATATCTATATGTGTGTGCATGCGCGTATGTGTATATTTGTCTGTATGCATGTGGATGTATTTGAGTTTGTGTATAAGTGTGTAAGTATGTGTGTGTGTGTGTGTGTGTGTGTGTGTAAGTATATATTTACCCAACCCTCGCTGCACGAGCAGGATGCGACACAAGGTCAATTTTAAACAGAGTTTAACAGATTTGAATTCAGTTTTTCTTTTCCTAGACCGAGTGCCATGCCAAAGTTGAGGAGCACTGTCTGCCCTACTATTTACTGGTATCTGAAAGAGAGAATTGTTAGATTCAAATGCAAACAGTCTCAACAAAGTTTTTGAACTCGAATTGTAGTGTTCATTTCCTGAGATGATAACCGTTACACTATGAACACTTCCATAGATGTCTATGCGTGTGTGTATGTGTGTGCTGGTCTTGTCTTTAGGCAAAGAGGAATTATTTAGAAATGACTGTACGAAGTTAAAATATGAATGGAAGCTCTTAACATTGATAATTGCATAATAATGTGTAATTCCTCCTTTCAACCAAATAAAAGCATCTACATAGCGTGTCAAAGCATGGAGTCTATGTAGTGGGTGTCGTAGCGTTGGTGTATCTATCCAGCCACGTTTTTGGGATATCCATAGCTAAGGTGTGTGTTGTTGGATATAGATGCAGGGCGTTTAGTAATTTACTAAGTTTTTTCTTAGATATGGCACAAGACCGTATGAACGGGGCACTTAATGAGAACCGAACTCACTCGTGAAGGTTTGCTAGTCTAGCTTGCTAACCATTGCAACACCCGAGGCGCTCTTCAGGGCGTTTAGTGTTTCGTAAAAGATTTTTTTGTTTTGGAGGAAAATATGTTTGCTACTGACCTGTGCAACCCTGCAGTAATTAGATGTGACACGACGAGTCGGGATAAACGCGAATATTCCACTGGAATTAGGAAAGCTGGGACAAAAGTTCCTTTTGTACTCCATTCTTGCCTTGATCATCAAACAATAAATCTCATTCGTTGTTTTGATGGGTTAGATTGATAGGGTTTGGGCAGGGGACCGCTCGGACTGGAAGCAACTTAGTCTGACACCGAAATGACCGAGAATTTTGGTTCCGTTCCAACAGTTCATTGCATTGAAGCAGTTTGCTTCAGAGTAGATCTTGATACAAAGCAATTCCTGCCCCTCGTCTAAAAGGTTGAGCCATTGCCTGATGCCGGAAGCAATTTTTAGCTCTGTTTTAGATCGTGCAACCCTGTGCCAAAAAATTTGACTTTATATCGCAGCCTGTTCGCGGCAGAGAAATCAGGTAAATGCTGTTTGTTGCGTATCGACCCTTGACTGTGTCGTCAATCAGAGATTCTCTGCACTGGGCGCACCTGTGTAAATAAACGGAAGCAGTGACGTGGTTGAGCGGAAATGTGTGGGCGTTGTGAAAGGATTTATGTAAATGCCAATATGAGATACGGACAGTCTTGCAGCGGTCACAAGAGTCTAGCAGTCGGCAGATAGAAAATCAAGGCTGGCGTGGGGCTTAGGGTCCACAGGCTGCCCCCAGATGAGTACGTCTCGTCGGGGAAGAGAAGACAGAAGGCCTTGAAGATAACACAGCGTGGTTTGGTCAAGAGAAAAAGAAGTTATGCGTCGATGTGATTGTCTGTCTTCGCCCCTCTCTCTCTATCTTAGACGCACCTACAGAATATTTGACCCCTCTCGAAGAATAAAGAGTTATATTTTTGAAACTAAGTGTTGTGGTTTCATCCTTTATCATGGCTACAAAACACATTGAAGTTAGAGTATTGGTGCATCCGTCAGCGCAGGTGCAAAGTAAAGAATGTCGCGAAGTTAGTTTTCATATTTTCATTTAAGGTTGTTTAGGATTTTCTGGCACATCAGAACCAGATTGGTCCCTAACTCGCGAAAAAAGGAAAAAATTAGGCTATATTTTTTTCGTGGGAAATTTTTGTTGCTTAGCATTCAGAAAGGCTACAACCAAGGAAATTTGAGATTTGAAAAATATTGATTTCTTGCTGTTTCAGACGTAGGGCTATATTTACAATTAAAATACAATGTTGAAACAGCATTTGACTTTTATTTATCTATTTAAAAAATTATTATTCAAGAAGAAGAGGTGGAGAAGGTGGAGGAATATCCTTAATAGTTAATGTGTTGGAAAACTACTGGAACTGATATTTCAGGAACGAGAGCACCATTTTAAAGTAGTTATTTGAAAATAAAAACAATAGAAAGATAACTCGTGTACATACGTATCGGAAGGTCAAAGATCGTTTCGACATTGTATTTCTTCTGTAAAACTTCAGAAAATCAATATTTTTCAAATCTTACAAATTGCTTGAGTAGATGAAAGTATTCTGAATGCCAAGTAACAAAAATAATTCTCGGAAAACGTTTCTCTGTTTCTAAAATTCCTATTTTTAGACGGGATCAATTTAGTTCAGATATGCCGATGTTCTTACCAGCCGAGGTTTCCTGAAATTTTCAGATGTGATTTTTGTTAAATAGAACCATTTATTGTCATGATAGAGCATCCTTCATTTGGATTTGACTAAACTGAGCATCTTCTTTCAAAGAAGTGTTTAAATGCTTTAAGGGCTGACAATAGATGCTTGTTGAAATTTTGACATTCGTAAGGTGGAACTCTAAGGACACCATACTTGGATGGAAGTCCATTTTTCAACCTTATCTAATTCTATCGATTTCTGAAAAAAGCAGGTCTTTATTAATTTCAAACGGACGACATGTTCCAAGAGAATCTATATATACCATAAATGATATGAATATTTTCTGTTGCTTCTGCAGTATTATAGACTTTTCTAAATGTATAAACCATTGAAAGTCTTTTGTGCTTCACAAATACGTCCATATGGAGAAGGATTGCAGATGATTGGGACTGCTCTGATGTAAGTTACACCTATAAAATTATGCGAACACCATCTTGCGTGTTATCTTATCATTTAGACATCATGAAATGACGAACATTTATAACTTGCAGCGATCAGATTGCAGATATTACTGCCTTTTCATATCTATCTATCTATCTATCTATCGCAGAGTCTTCATATATATATATATATATATATATATATATATATATATATATATATATATATATATATATATATATAAACGAATATTGATTCCTGTAATTATATATTTCCAGAACTGACATTAAAAATGGAAGCCCCGTCATAAGCACTTATTTTTCTGCTCATTTCTCAAACTCGTGTAGTGCCGTCTTTATTTGGTTAATTACTCGTACACTTACTCTTCGTCCAAATGGCAGTCTTTACAGGAAGAAAAAAAAAAAAGCGGGAAAATAATCATATCTCCGCATTGGTAATTGCATCTCATTGACGTCATCATCACCCGGCAATTCGATTGGTTCTTTAGTGTCATTTTACTTCCTATTGAATAGAACCATTTTCATTCATGTAAGACAGTCATTTAACGGACAGAAAAACATATTGGTTTATGTTCTTGTTTGTGTAAGCGGACATATTTTAAGGTTAATAATCTTAGCGGTAAGAAATATTTGAAAAGTTCAATTAATTTCTATTTTCCGGGTTATATTGAACTGTAAATAGTAATTTGCAAAGTAAAATGGAACTTTGGTTAAATGCAGATTTTTTCACCCATGCACATTGGATGCATTCTTGTCTGAAAGACAACTGACCTCGAAGGTTAAATATTTTAATTAGAATGATAACGGAATTACTGTTTTAAGTAGAGTCTTTCTATGGTAAAATATTGTATAATAAAATAATATATATATATATATATATAGAGAGAGAGAGAGAGAGAGATAGATTGAGAGATAGAGAAAGAGAGAGAGAGAAAGAAAGAGGAAGAGATAAGAATATGAGTCTTTATATCTATCAATTCCTTTGATAGATTAAAGGAGACACATTACTTCCTCTCCCAGTGGGAGATGGAATTCCTCTTAAGTTCCAACTATTTGGCTTCATCCTTTGAAAGTCTGGCCTCACTTGCCGATGATTCGTATATCGAATTCCATGTGATTGCTTCTAGCCAATCAACGGGCATCCATTTGATTTTCATTTTCTTCTTACTTTTGTATCGGATTTGATACCTGTCAGTTACATGCCCAAAATTGTTTGATACATCCGCTATCCTGAGTGCCACGAGTGGTGGGTGTGTTTTTAGGGATTACGTCACACATTGCTTAATATCTGAAAAAATACGTGGGGCCTTCAATAAGTTTCAAGACTCATTTTGTACAGACATTTAGAATCGTCCTAGACGCTTGAAAATTCACTATGTTATTGCTATACATCTTGTGAGATGACTGACCAATTTTTATGATTTCACGTTCAAATTAACAGCTACAGCAGCAATTGGAATACACCCTACTAAACCCTGATTGTCACAGCTGCTGAAATTCAAAAGTGTAATCTGACGCTTTAGAAGAAAGATATGCAATAAAATTCTGTTTTAAACCTTTTTGAGTGCCACAGAAACGTATGGAATGCTTCAGACTGCTTTTCGACCATCTTGCATGAATCGAGCATCAGTTTTTGAGTGGCATAAGAGATTCAAGGAAGGGAGGGAGTCTGTGAGAGATGATAAGAGGTGTGGAAGGAATAAGGAAGTCAATACACCAGAGTTGATTGGCCAAAGGGTTAGGGTTAGGGTTACTATGTTGAGGTTTTAAGGGAGTTCAAGACGAGATTCCGTCGGAAGAGGCCAGCACTCTTCAAATCGGGTCAGTGTCATTTCCACCAGGACAATGCACCAGTCCACAACTCCATCCTTGTCACTGACTATTTGAGCAAGATGGGCATCAAGACAGTTCCTCAGCCTCCCTATAGTCCAAACCTTGCTCCTTGTGACTTTTGGTTATTCCCTAAGCTCAGAGACTGTTGTTATGAGACAATTGAGCAGATGAAAGATGCTTTGACGAAGTTCATTGACACGCTCTCACAAGAGGACTTCCATGGGGCCTTCCAGAAGTTGTTGGAACAAGTGTATTGCAGCCGGAGGAGATTACCTCGAAGGGGACTAGAAAAGTGCCCATACGAAAAAAGTCTGGAAACTTATTTAATGATCCACGTATTTTCCTAATAGATGTAAACTGTTAAACGAAAAATTAAAATAAAAGTTTATTTACTGAAAGCGATGTCAACATACACATAGGAAGGGAATGAACAGTTATTGACAGTTTGTTGATCATATGGAAATGTGATCTCTATGATAAAATAAAACGAGATTTCTTCCAAGCTGTGGCTGCGTCAGTACTACTGTATGGGTGCACCACCTGGACGCCAACGAAACATATTGAGGAAAAGCTAGATGCGTACTATGCTGCGTACTATGCTACGTGCTGTTTTGAACAAATTCAGGAGGCAGCACCCCATAAAAGAGCAGCTGTACGACCTTTTATCTCACATTGCAAAAAAAAACAAAAAACAAAATAAAAACATCTAAGACGAACAAGACATATTGGGCAATGCTTCACTCCTAGAAATGATCGTGCCATTATTGACCAGCAAAGACAGTCTAAAAAATCTCTCATAAATAGGATTGGACAGAGAGAGAGAGAGAGAGAGAGAGAGAGAGAGAGAGAGAGAGAGTCAAGGAGCTTTGTACTATCGTCACTGATGATGATGATGAGATTGATGTCTTAAAATCTTGTTCAGAATTTTTCTTGCCAAAGACAGACAGGAGTCATTAATGATTTTGAGCAGCGAGAGATACAAATTTTTATTCACTACAGTTGTATCTCTGCCAAATCGCAATGTGAGTTCACCTTTCCAGTTTCCTTCATCGATTCTGAACAAGATTTTAGAAGGATACAAAAGATAAACTTGTTTCTTTTTTTATTTAACAATTGAATTTAAAAAAAAAAACATTTTACAGATATTTAGCAGACCTTGTCATGGGTACAGTAATAACTTTTTTTTTCATTTTGTGTAAAGACATTAAATAATTAATTTATTTGAGGGCAGAAATACTCAAGTGGTATAATGTTTAACGAACTAGTCTTACGAATGAGTTAGATTCTTACTGGGTGACCCACACTTCTAACTATGTACCACATCTTAGCTTGGCCTAGTATGTATTTATCCAAACCCCTCATCAGCAGCAAGGTAAATTTTATAAGCGGAGTGTGTATTTACCAACCCCTCCACATGGGCCGAATGTGACACACGGTTAATTATAAGCGGAGTTTAACTGGTTTGGATTCAAAGTTTTCCTTCTCCTAAACTGGTTGTCTAACCAAGGCCGAAGAACCCAGACTACCATACTATTTACCAATACCTGGAGGAAGAATAAGATGATTCATACCTTTCCCGAGAGTATTAGTGCTTTGTGATTTGCAATTAAACTCGTCCAGGTTTTGAACTCGTGTCGTTGTGTCCATTTCATACGACGATAATCATTAAACCACAGGCACATCTTAAGCGGAGTAGAGCTGGTTTGAATTCAGAGTTTTCTTTCTCCATATCTAGTTACCTTTCCAAGGCTAAAGAGCCTAGTTTATCATACTATTTACCTATAGCTAGGGGGAGTAAAAGAGAAGAGATGGATTCATGCTTTTCCTGAGAGCATTAGCTCTAAGTGAAACTCAAACAGCCTCGAGCTGGATTTGAACTCGAGCAGCTGATTCCATTTGCTACGATGATAATCGTTACGTTAAGAACGCCTCCTTGGTTCAGTAAATAACAATATCTAATTTAAAGAGACATCTGTTTTCCCTGTCATGCAATAATATGTAGCATTTCACCTAAATATCAATTTAACCGTCCAATCGTCGTTATTTAGTCTATTCAGGAAAACATCCATATGATTGCGTTCTGACAAATGCACCCATCCAAGCCGAAACCTTGCTACATAGTCTGGAACGAGCCGCTGCAGGCATTCGCCGCCGTGTCAATTCACACAAGACGGAATATATGTGCTTTAATCAAACAGGCAACATCTCAACACTAAACGGTAGCTCTCTGAAACTAGTTGACAAGTTCACCTACCTCGGAAGCAGTGTCTCATCAACCGAGACAGACATCAACACGCGACTAGCAAAGGCATGGACAGCTACGATTGGCTATCAGTCATATGGAAGTCAGACCTGACCGATAAGATGAAACGCAGTTTCTTCCAAACAGCGGTCGTGTCGATACGGTTATATGGATGCTCTACATGGACGCTAACTAAACGTTTGGAGAAAAAGCTTGACGGCAACTACACATGAATGCTGCGAGCAATATTGAACAAGTTCTGAAGGCAGCACCCAACAAAGCAGCAGCTGTACAGCCATTTACCATCCATCACGAAAACTATCCAAGTTAGACGAACCAGGCATGCGGGACACTACTGGAGAAGTAGGGACGAGCTCATAAGTGATGTACTCCTGTGGACCCCTTCACATGACCGAGCAAAAGCAGGACGACCAGCTCGAACTTACATATAGCGGCTCTGTGTCGATACGGTATGTATTCCTGAAGACCTGCCGGAAGCAATAGACGATAGGGAGAGGTGGCGAGAGGGATATTTGTGCTGCTGCTGATGAAAGCACCGGTCCTGATTAAATCACTGAAGTTAAGCAAAGTACTTAAATGGGTGAACACTTTGTAACTGCAAGTACAGTAAGCAACATAAGGCCGGTGTGCCAGACTAAGCGAAGGTTTGTCAATAAACAATAAAACATCCTGTAGTTAACAGCTTCTTTTGAAGATAGTATCACCGACGCCGCCAAGCAAAATCAGTAACGGTGACAGATCTGAAATACGAATTTAAAAGAAACGTTTTACTGCGAAATATAATTTGAATCGGAATTAGGTATTTTCATTTCATAGCCAAACAAATTGAGATACAAAGAGAAATTGAGCTGAAAGTGTATCCATTTGTTGGTGACAGCACGTGAGTAGAATTCATCTGACGAGTCGGATGGTATTGTAAGATACAAATTGGAAGCCATGTGCTTATGATAAGGCTTGACCCCCAGGGCATCACCTGACGGAGAGTTTATTAGAAGTTTTACAGGAGATGCAATCCTACATTTATTTACAATATCGCCCATAAATAAGTACATCCTTATCATTTTTTTATGAAGAAAAAGTTAAATTCCATCTAAACTAAAAGTCATCATCATCATCATCATCATCAGCAGCAGCAGCAGCATCACGGAGTTCCTTTGTTCTCTCTCTCTCTCTCTCTCTCTCTCTCTCTCTCTCTCTTGCTATCAGTCTCTATCATCCGTCACTCCTGGTAGGTCTTTTTTTAGACTGTATCCTGTGTCCGCTCAGGGTTGATGTGTGTAAGTCTTTGCAAGCCGGCAAAAACTGGTGTGTCCGTGTGTAGGAGTTCATTAAAGAACGTCGCTTATGAGTTCGTTCTAATTTCTTCATCGGTGCCCAGTAAGTCTTGTTTGTCTTAATTAGGTGGTTTCTGAGGTGCGAGGTACGTGGTCGAACTGTTGTTCTTTTGTGGGGCGCTGCTTCCAGGATTTGTTCAAAACAGCAGGTAACATTCTTGCATAGTTCTCATCTACCTTTTTCTTCATGATTTTTATTAACGTGTAAATGGTTCTGTAATACTGACCGTGACAGCCTGGAAGAAATTTGGTTTTATTTCGTCGGAGAGATCAGAGTTCCATATGATCGATAACCTGTCAACAAAAGTTCACGCTTTCGCTTTGCGTAAGTTGACATCACTTTCAGTTGATGAGATATTGCTACCGAAGTATTTGAACTAGTCTATTATTTTAGAGTTTTGCCACTTAAAGTGGAGATGAGTCCTTATACTTGAATTTTATAATTTTGCTGGAACATTATACAATCTAAACTGATGTCATTTTGTGTTGCTTATGACCAAACTCGGCGAAGCAAAGGACATTTGTAACCAAAAATAGGAATATATAGCCATCCAAAAATAAGTTGTAGTTGCTCTCTCATCTTGCGTGATGTATGAGAGCCCAACAAATCAGTTAAAAATTTGAACCGCTAAATTGCTTTCAAAGGTGATTATTTTTATAGTAACGATGGCTTGTGTAGAACCAGAAGAAGAGGTTAATGCCTTTCCTCTGAGCATTAACGCGAAATGAAATGCAAACAGTCCTGTTCAGTATTTGGTTTAGCTGGATTTCTTTATTCAATGGCATATCTGTATTCACCCAACCCTTCTGCACGAACAGGATGACACCAGGTCAATTTTAAACGAACTTTAACCGGTTTGAATTCAGAATATTCATTCTTCTATACTGGTTAAAGTCTCCAGTCTACCCTACTATTTATCCTTAGCTGGAGGGAGAACAATTGGATTCATGCCTTTCCCGATGATATTAGCGCTATGTGAAATGTAAACAATCTCCTGGTTAATGGCATAACCGGTTTGAATTCAGAATATTCATTCTTCTATACTGGTTAAAGTCTCCAGTCTACCCTACTACTTACCCTTAGCTGGAGGGAGAACAATTGGGTTCATACCTTTCCCAATGATATTAGCGCTATGTGAAATGTAAACAATCTTCTGGTTAATGGCATATCAACTTTCGTAGGTTATTTAATGCCAAAGCCAGCCTTGTACAAGAACAGTAGTAGTACAATGTAACTCATTGCTTGGGGTGAATAAGGGAGTTCATACCTTACCCGAGGGTATTAGTTCGAAAGTGAACGAAATAGCACGACTGGAGTTCGAACTCGCTTACTACTATGTCACAGTATAGCACATTAGCCACGACTTCACGGGGATTGCCCCTTCAGCATTTGAACTAGGCAGTTGTGTTAAGTGAACGCAAGCAGCTTCAAAGTAAACTTGGGTTGCAAATTTCGCTTTCACAAACCTGTTTGCCTGCCAGCTTGCTTGTATATTTATCTATAATCTTATGAACACACACACACACACACACACACTTATATATATATATATATATATACCTAAAATAAATTAAAATCCTACCTCTTATGATGACCTTCTCATAGCTAAAATTTTAATGTATTAACTAGTAAACGGCGATCAGGTAGAGCATTATGATACGAATGGGTAGGTGGTGTAACGATCATCGTAGTGAAGAAATAGACTGGAGATCGGATACTGGACGAGGCATTTTGTGTCTCACTTCACGCTAAGGCCTTTGAGAAAGCCGTGTATTCATCTGTTCTTCCCAGGTGAAATAGTAGGGACTCTCAAGCCTTAGTAAAGCAAACGGTCTTGGAGAATGAAAACTCTGGAATTAAAAAAAGAGGAGCGTTATGTGGGGGGGATTGGTTGCAAATTGGTGAACTGTTCTTATCAGATCATTTACACAGGGTGTCTGGTTCTACATAGGTCTTTACCACAATAAATAACTCTCCTATGTAGATAGTCCGATGTTTTACATCTTTCACTGGACTACTGAGACCTCATACGTTGAGATCAACGGGAGAATCCATCACACACACACACACACACACACACACACACACACACATATATATATATATATGTATATATATTGATCATCATCATCATCATCGCGCTGACAACACGGAGTTCCCTGACTCCCTCTCGCCATCCCGACCATTTATCGCTCCTGGCAAGACTTCTAGGTTGTATCTTGTGTCCGTGCACAGTTGATATAAATGAGTCTTTGTCGGTCGGTCAATACTGGCACGTCCATGAGCAGGAGTCCATAAGAGAACGTCGCTTATGAGTTCGTCCTTGCTTCTCTAGCAGTGCCTTACATGTCTTGTTCGTCTTACTTGAATGGTTTGTGAGATGGGAAGCGGGTGGCCATACAACTGCTGTTTTATGGAGGTTGCTTCCAGGATTTGTTCAAGTATTCTTGCGTAGTTCTTGTCTAACTTTTGTAAATGCCCGTCTGATGCATCATCCATACAGTAGTATGGACACATGTACCGCTTGGAAGAAATCCCTTTTTATTTTATTGGATAGGTCCGATTTCCATATAATAGCAATCCTCGACTTCACCAGGTGTATGTGGATATCACTTTCAGCAGATGAGATGTTGCTGCCGAGGTTTGTGAACTGGTCGACTAATTTTAGAGGCTTGCCGCTTCGAGTGGAGATGGGTCCTTTTTGCTTAAAACTCATGGACTCTCTTTTATTTGTATTTACGTAAAGGCAAGTACTTCTTGCCGATTGCTCGGGGCTACACAGAAGGGATTTTGCGTGGGTTGGTGTATTTGGGTAATTTTTGCCGGGTATTGTCTGCTTCTAGCCTTTTTTCATTTTCTATGGACATACAAAGTGAGAAATCCTAGACAGAGTATTAAAAAAACACATTGTATTTATGAATTTCCTTGCAAGGCACCAGTGACAATGCTGAAGAAGTCTGTGTTTCCATCAGGTGAGCGAACCATTGCTTTCGTGTTTTTGTAAATCATCATTATGGCGGTAACAATTTCTCTGAGAAAACCATATATGCATAGAATCAAATACTTTGGAGAAATCTAGAAACAGTAGTGTTGCCTCAAGATTCTTTTCTCGTACCCCTTCGATGACTCGACAGAAAAACTGCAGGTCTCAATGAAATACTCCTTGAAGTTTGGAAGACAAGAAAATTTGACGACATACTTCGATTATGTAACGCAGTCTATACGCAAAACTGGACGAAAAGGTTGCATCGTTCATTTTCGCAATAAAGGCGACCTCAGAATAATTAAGACCTACAAAGGCATAACTCTTACTACAAAGATCTATAATGCCCTGCTTCTCAGTCGTATCCGATCTGAAATTGAAAAAGTTCTTCGGAAAAATCAGAACGGCTTTCGAAAGAATCACTTCAAAACCTCTCTCTCTCTCCCTCTCTCTTTCTCTCACACACACACAACCACCCGCCACCCAGTATATATATATATATATATATATATCCATTCTGTATTGCATATTACATATAGCTTTTTTTTGTAAAATATCAATTTTAATTTAAACCAAAATACCAGGATTTTATCATTTGTTGAGAATTATTATTCAATCAAAACAGACATTATTAGATATTATCTATCACCAATCTCTACATCACTGAAACTCTGTAATCTCCGAAATATGAATACGTTACACTTTAAAAATAAGTTAATCTCTTATATTTATAAGAAATATATATAGATACACATATATAGATATATATAATGAAAATAAGTGGATAAATCAAAACATATACATCGGGTTTAGTGGTGACATTTTGTTCTTTATTCTTCAGACTAAATATTTTTTAGTTTTTCAACATTTTAGCAATTGAGAAAATAATATATAAACAAATGGAGAATGTAAAAAGGTATAAAGAGAGGGAAAGACAAAAGACAGATAAGGGAAGAACAAGGAGGGAAAGACAAAAGACAGATAAGGGAAGAACAAGGAGGGAAAGACAAAAGACAGATAAGGGAAGAACAAGGAGGGAAATAGATATAGGTTCGGGTAATAGTGGTAGGGTTTTTTCGTTTTGACTGTGGCCGTTTGGGTAGATGGTCGAGGCTAGGTTGCACCAAGTAAACCAGGTTTCATCATAGATTTGACCAGACTGAGGAGGATTAATTTCAGTGAGAAAGAGGGAAATATGAGGGGAAAGGTTTTTTTAGAGAAAAAGAAAGAGGAAATGAAAGATGTTGTGGTTCAGGCGTATCCCGTTTCATCAAAGACATTGACTATAATAGAGTATCTAAAAGGAAAGGAAAAAGAAAGAAAAAGCAAAAGAAAAAGAAAAATTCAAGAAAAAAACGTCCATATTATGGTAGTATTGAGGGAAAAAAGTCTTAAGATTTTTTAAAATCCATTCCTTATTCTGATATTGTTTTCATGTAACATAATGTCTGCTAAGAAGGGTGAAATCTGATGAAACCTTGGACGTTGCTTTATGTGGTTTGTTTTGGAAATGACTGCAGATTCTCACAATCTGTGGGATTTTTTGCAATGTATGGGTTTGATATGAGTAGCTTGGGAAAAATTAAAAGTGTTTTTGAGATCTAACATGTGGGAGAAAAGGGCATTTTGGTCGTCATTTAGTTTAATTAATCGTTTGTGTTCATAGATTTTTTTCTAGGTTGCGTTGGGTTTCGCCGATGAAATGTTTATTTCAATCTTTGCATGGAATAGAGTATATGCCTGCGAGAAAAGTGGTTGCGTTGTTGGTTCGTTTCAAGATGTTAGTGAGATTTTTAATGGGTTGTGATGTGGTTTGTATAATTAGTGTTCCTAATTTGGTTAATTTGACCATCTACCCAAACGGCCACAGTCAAAACGAAAAAACCCTACCACCATTACTCGAACCGATATCTATTTCTCTCCTTGTTCTTCCCTTATCTGCCTTTTGTCTTTCCCTCCCATTGTACCTTTTTTTTTACATTCTTCATTTGTTTACCTGTTATTTCATCAATTGCTAAAATGTTGAAAAATCAAAAAAAAAAAATGTTAGTTTGGAGAAGTTCTGTGAATAAAGAACGAAATATTACCACAAAAACCCGTTCTAAGTGTTTTGATTTATCCGCTTTTCCACTTATTTTTATCATCTTGTCAGATCCACCAAAATCTCCCATTTCTCCAGTCATATATATATATATATATATATGTATATATATGCAAAGTTATTTTTAGTTGTAGTGATGTTTCAATTTCACTTTCTGCTTTTGATAATAGATAATAACTGATTATATCCGTTTTGCTTTCCGCAAGAAATAATAAAATCCAATAATCTTTGTTATAGAAGAAATCCAATTTTATATGAAAAATAAATAGGATGTACCTATTTATGGATGATATTATGTGCGTGCGTATGTTCGTGCGTGCGTGCGTGCGTGCACAGTGCGTAAAATTTACCCTTTTATAAACAAAGTGATAAAATAAAGAAAATGACTGCCAAGCTGGTTAATTTGGTTGGCAATGTAACATATAATTACGTAGAATTTTTACAAAATCTAAGAGTCGAGTTAAACATGGGTTTCAATCATACTTTTTCGTGCTCAATTAGACTTGATTTAATGTGTTCCAACTTGTTTAGTTGTGTATTTATGTCAGCTCATGTTCCTTCACCTACTCTCTCCCGCACATAACATTTGTATGTGTTGCGCCAAGTGTCTAACCGAAAAGGGCCGGCCTTCCTGCTTTTGAATGAAATCAGATTTCTAAATACTTGCTTCTGTTTGTGCTCGAACCCTACCGACAAAAAGAAACAAAAAACAAAACAAAACAAAGCAAAAAAAAAAAACAAAAAAAACAAAAACAAAAAACAAAAACAAACAAAAAACAGAAAAAACAACAAAAAATAAAACAAAACAAAAAAACAACCCCTCCAAAGAAAAACAGCCCCCAAAATAAACAAAGCTAGTAATTTCTAAATTCTGGCTTCTATCTGAACTCGATCCCCTCCCGTTAGAAAAAAAAAATGAAATGAAAACTAGCAACCGGTTAAGAAATCGTGGGCATCTTTTCGTGGAGTTTTTTTTAGCCAGACAATCATACCGGTGAACTACTGGGTAGAGGGTTCGATTTTGCATTAGGTGCCCCATACTTGATATCTGCTAAATCTATGAAATGCTTAGATTTTTTTCTCTTTTAAAGAAGACCCTTGCGTTGTGTTACTGTAAGTGATCTACGCTAACAAGCCATCGTTAGTCGGTTCGATTCTCACCGGGTGCACCATACTTCAATCTTTGTATTAATTAAGTTAAGCTTATCAGATGATAGCTAAGAATTCCTAACATACTAGATCATTAATTTTGTAACCTGATACGGAGTTATGAGTCGAATTTTAGTGCAAAAATACTGTATTATGTTCAAAATTTATGATGAATATTCACCAGTGAATAAAGTGCTTTGACAAAGAAGGAGATTATGCTGAAAAGTATATAGTGTGTATTGTAAATATTTTGTAATATATAGGTTGGTTGGTTGGTTGGTTTATTATTGACTTATTTGATGCTGAAGTCAGTTTAGAAATGATGGACTCCAATTATGAAAGGTACAAAAATGTAACTTAATAATCATTTCAAATAAACAATCACCTCATTATTTCAAACATATCTAATTGAAAAAAAGACGGGACCCAACAGGTACTACTACTATGGTTCTGAATGGACTTAGGATTAACGGCAACGAAAGGGTAACTTTACACTCCCTAAAGGCCTAGAACAAAAGCATCGCCACCGGATAGTCTAGTTTCATGCTAAGGGTACCTCTCATTTTTTAGGGAGATTTTATTCTTGGCCCTTACGACAGGGTATCATCATTAAATTATGCAACTACTGATGTATCAAGAAGAAGAATCTCTTATGGTGTAGTGGCTAACGTGCTGAACCATGACATCATGGTTAGCGAGTTCGATCTCCGGTTGTACTATTTCGTTCACTTTCGGCCTAATATCCTTGGCAAAGGTATAAGATCCGTAATCGTTCGAGTGAAACAGTGCTGCTACTCTTCTTCTACAAGGATGGATTTTACATTAAGTAACCCAGAAAGGTTGATATGATACAGACAAACCAAAATATATCTAGCAGTTTAATGATCTTATTAGAGATAAATCTCACCGATCACAAGAAACAATATACTTATGTTGAAGGCAAATTATTTTATTAATTAAAGTTACTTGAAGCTACAATTATTTACAAGGTTTTATCATTAATTAATTATACCATATAATTATTTGTACCATATAATTATTTATACCATATAATTATTTATACTATACGTCACTACTGGTCGCTCTTTTTCTTGCTGTTCGGCCACGTACCTAATTACAAACGAAGGCTGATATACGTTAAACTAATTAACCAAAAAGCTAATTGCAAGAAGGTGAAAATTAGGTTAAAAATTTTCAAGGCATTCAAACTTTCAATAATTATCGCTTCCACTTCTCTTTCGTCTTGTTAAAAAACAAGATTAACATTGTTTAAATGGAATTTTTTTGTTGTAATTTAGTGATTTTACGAACATTTTTTCCTCTTGATATAAGAGGATCATTAAATAAGTTTCCAGACTTTTTTCGTATGGGCACTTTTATTGATAGTACACACATGAAACTCTAGTCCCCTTCGAAGTAATATCCCCCGGCTGCAATGCACTTGTTGTACCGTTCCAACAACTCCTAGAAGGTCCCATGGAAGTCCTCTTCTGTGAGCGTGTCAATGACCTTCGTCACAGTCTCTTTCATCTTCTCAATTGTCTCATAACGACAGCCTCTGAGCTTAGGGAATAAGAAAAAGTCACAGGGAGCAAGGTCTGGACTATAGGGAGGGTGACGAACTGTCTTGATGCCCATCTTGGTCAAATAGTCTGTGACAAGGATGGAGTTGTAGACTGGTGCATTGTCCTGGTGGAAATGCCACTGACCCTATTTGAAGATTGTTGGCTTCTTCTGAGGGAATCTCTTCCTGAATTCCCTTAAAACCTCAATACAGTATTCTTTGTTGACTTTCTATCCAGGGGGAACCCAGTGCATGTAGCCAGTACTGTCCAAAAAATGGATCATCAAAAGTTTGTGGGTGGATTTGCTCTCTCTGGCCTTCTTGGGTCTGGGAGGGCCAGCATGCTTCCACTGGGAACTCTGTCTCTTGGTCTCTGGGTCATAGCAGTAGATCCAGCTCTCATCGCATGGCATTTTTTCCAAGTTTAAAACACAATTTTATTGCATATCATTCTTCCTCACGTCCAGATTGCATTTTTGAAATTCACCAGCTGTGACAATCAGGTTTTAGTATGGTGTATTCCAATTGCTGGTGTAGCTGTTCAGTTGAACGTGAAATCATAAAAATTGGTCAGTCATCTCATAAGATGTATAGCAATAACATAGTGAATTTTCAAGAGTCTACGACAATTTTAAATGCCTGTACAAAAAAAAAGTCTGGAAACTTATTGATTGCACCACGGATATGTCATTTGATCATTCATAAGTTGTTGCGTCGGTTGGATTTCTTTTATCCAGCAACCGTGCAAGCTGGCCATTACCAAACCACTTGAAATGCCAAAAATCATAAAAGTTAGTCAAATAAATTATTTTATTCATATCATTAATAGTGCTTTAAATAGAACGAAATATTTTTGATTAAATGTATATAATGTAAACTACGAAGCCTGTTTATCAAGTAATTTGGTTGTCCTTTTATTTATCAGTTTGCAAACCCGAATTACAAATCAAATGATGTATATTTTTCTTGGAGAAGTGGGAAAACATTCAATTCATAGTTGCCTTTCAAAATTCACGTTCAGTTGATCAATCTTGGATGATAACAAATGTTCGACAAAAGTGTCTCGAAAATGATACACACAATATAATTCTGTGTTAAACTTCAAAACAATGTGACGGGAACATTCAAAACGTCAATGCAAGATAATGAAGATCACGTAATTTCCTGGGCATTGGCTTGTGAGATGCACAACGCAATTTTGAATAGCCAAGTGTTTAAAGATGATGAACACCGTTCCAGTCGGCCGGTCACTGCATTAATTCAGGAAAATACAACAGAGGCGAGGATTCTCATCACATTTGATCAATGTTTGACGATGAGAAGGATTAATGATGAATTCATGAAGATCAGTTGATTTTTGAGTTGCCAACCTGATAAAAAAATCAATAACCAAAACAACAAAAACAGCAACAAAAATAAAAGAAAGAAAAAGACTACAACAACAAACAAACAAGCAAACAAATATCCAGTCTTATCACTTTTTATAACTTTTCCAGTTCAGTTCAAAATGGGAATAGTTCAGTTCAAAATGGGGGTAGTTCATTTCAAAATG
>CAUZXS010002857.1:137500-174341 GCA_963585895.1 Sepioteuthis lessoniana
ACGAAAACTATTCAAGTTAGACGAACCAGACATGCAGGATACTGCTGGAGAAGCAGGGACGAACTCATAAGTGATGTACTCTTGTGGACCCCCACAAATGGCCGTGCAAAAGCAGGACGACCAGCACGAACATACATTCAGCAACTATGTGAGGATACGGGATGTTGTCTAGAAGACCTGCCTGAGGCGATGAACGACAGGGAAAAGTGGCGAGAGAGGGTCAGGGATATCCGTGCTACCAGCACGACATGATGATGATGATGATGACGATATAAAAACATGATTTAGCATTAAATGACCGTCAAGGGTTGATATACCATTAAACCAAATAACCAACGAACTCCATTTACGCTATTATGTTCACTTTTGTACAAATACTTTTGGGAAATATATAAACCTTCTAATCCCCCATATGTGGATTAGATAATACCACTACTGCTTTTCTATAAGGGTGGCTTTAACATTAAATAACCCACCAAGGTTTATATACCATTAAACAAAAGAAACTAACGCGGTACAATTAGTGTGTAATGGTTAAAGCGATGGACTGCGGAATCGTAGTACGCGAGTTCGTACTCCAGTCGTGCTATTACGTTCACTTTCGGGCAAATACCCTTGGGAAAGGTATGAACCCCCTTATCCTCCCAGCTATGGGTTAAATAGTACGACTACTGTTCTTCTAGGAGAATGGCTATGGCATTGAATAACCAACAAATGTTGATATGACATTAAACAAAGAAACCAAACCAAACCAAACAGGTATAATTAGTGATTGGTATTAATGCAAAAAGAAATTTCGTATTTAGTATGTTAGTGCAACACAATATCTCTATTGCAACATCCGATGGTACAGTTTAGAAGTATTTGAATTTGTTCCTATCTATCTATCTATCTATCTAAGTCTGTTCATGTTGTATCTATATCCATGTAATAGCTATTTATCAAACTGAACCTCGTAATATCTATCTATCTATCTATCTATCTATCTATCTAAGTCTGTTCATGTTGTATCTATATCCATCTAATAGCTATTTATCTAACTGAAACTCTTAATATCTATCTATCTATCTAAGTCTGTTCATGTTGTATCTCTATCCATCTAATAGCTATTTGTCTCACTGAACCTCTTAATATCTATCTATCTATCTATCTAAGTCTGTTCATGTATCTATATCCATCTAATAGCTATTTATCTAACTGAACCTCTTAATATCTATCTATCTATTTCCTTGCAGAAATTTTTGGAATTTGCAATAACACCCGATCAGTTTGGAATTACCTAAAACAGTCATGAGAAATTACGGGATTCCTTTCACGTACACAAAGGCGTATGGGGTGCAGAGCGAAATAAGTCACGTGACCGTGACCCGTGTAGCTAGCCAGGAGGTTAATTTTCATCGGAATGTAAATACCTACCACCGGGACATGATGTTTAAAATCAACAGCTTGTGTCGTGAGCAGAAACGCTTGAAAGAATACAGACGGAAATTGCTGAAGAGAAAATGGAAGTCGTCTGATTTGGTAAGTGGTGCTGTTCCGGTGCGCATGCGTACAGATATAAAAGATTATACATGGCATTTTCTTGATTAATCTCCTCTAAAAGCAAATCTGCGTAAAATACACACACACACGCACATATACACACACACACACACGCACACACACACACACACACACACACACACACACACACACACACCTCAACAACGTATTTAAAACATAAATAAAAATGTAAAAATGTTCTGGATATTTTATTTATTTATTTATTTAATGTTTTTTGCTAGAAAGAAAAAATAATCTTAAATTTGTCTCCTAAAACAAAAAAAAAAAACTCAACTTGCAAAATAATGTGGACTGTTTTAAAATCATTAAAAAAATTTGATTTAAAAATTTATTTATCTCTATAAATCCTCCGCCACACATGATATGTGACACAGTGTTAATTTTTTAGTAGAGTACTGCTGGCTTGAAAACAGTTTCTCTTCTAGATTGGTTGCCTTACCGAAGCTAAAGAACCCAATCTATCCCACTATCAATAGCTGGTGGTGGGTGAGACAGATGGATTTTATGTCTTTCCCCAAGGGAATTAGCGTTAAGTGAAACACCTCGTCAAAGATTTGAATTCATGGTTGCCGATTATATTTGCAGTGTCGATAACCGTTACTCTACACGTATCTCATTTACAGAAGTAAAAAATTAAGTTGGCGACCGTAGTCGAGGGTAACCCAAAGGCTCCCTTTTCGATAGCTACTACACCAAGGTGTAGGGGAGGGCGCTACTCTTTCCCAGGATTGCTCCAATTTAACCTTGATCCGTACCTTATAATTCTGAGTGTTAAGCAAGGGGGTATCAAGTACCATTTTTTGAGTCTTTGGTATGACTCGACCTGGGATTGAACCTAGGTCTCCCGGGCCATTGGCGAACACTCTAACCATTATGCTAATGTTCGGTAAAGTATGGCAAATAAAAGAATAAAGATGCGCATTGTGGTTTACTTTTTGTGTCTTTTTAGTTTGTTTACAGAACCTTTATGTTACTAAAAAGTCACCCATCTAGGCAGTAAAAAAAGTAATTTCTACTTAACGTCGATGATCTAGTGTGAATCAATGCTTCCTGTGTAACTGGGCTGTAATCATCCTATCATCACTTCTTTCCCAATTGTCATGGCCATTTTTGTTGAGCTATCTCGTGGCAGTAGAGTTTGAGATGTCGTCTGGTTGATTTTACGGCATATCAGCCCTTGTCAACACTTTTGCTGAAATCATTTCGACAGTTGTGGTCTCCAAGTATTTACGGTATAAAAATGTATCTTCAGAATTATTTTAAACCTAAAAAACACTTCTAATTGTTGCAATGTTAATGTTTTAAGAGCAAAAGTTGTTCAAAACAATTTTAGACATTATCCGAAACAGATCTACTCGACTCATAGCGTCGTATATTGAACCGCTGGACAAACAACAAAAAATTCGTAGATATATAAAAATATAATTTATATTTCTATTCTTCGACGGCGACGTTTTTGTGAAGTAGGAATACAGTCAGAGAGAGTTTGCACATATCTTTCTTTTGTGGCGGGGACCCTTTTTGTGAAGTATTGCTGACAGGTTTGCTTGGGTGACCAACGGATCTCTGCCTCCAGTCCAAAATTACAGACCTTATATTGTCTTTCAAGTCCCATGAAGACCCCTCTTCGCTCACGTAATTTCTGTTTATGGCTGGTTATCGGAACTTACATACTTCAGTTTTTTCCGGTAATTTGTTGATCTTATCAGCGAACAGAAATATCAGTCATTCTATCCACAGGCAATAAATTACATTTCTCTCTTTCCGGTGAAACCACTTTGTTGATGTAATCTTGCAACCGCATTGAATCTGCTAACTCCATCCACGGCATTCCGTCGCCAGCTAAGCTAGTATATTATAATACATTAGATCCTAGCAGAGTGAACCTGGAAATAATGGTAATGTAGGGTGATTTTAGTCTCTTTAGAGCTTCCGAACTGGAACCTCACCAGTTGATTTACTTGATCGATCCTCATGTACAAATGGCTGTTCATTTGTACCCGGTCATCGACTTGGGTCGTAAAACTGGCAGTTGTAGTAGACGCTTTTGATGGTTGAGATTTAAACCGTTTTTTTTGTATTAATTATAGTTTTAATCATTAGTTAATTAGTTACTTGAATTTTATGGCATATCAAACCTTGTTGGTTATGTAATGCCAAATTCTGTTTATACATATATATTAGATATATATGATTTGTGAAAAAATATGATTTATTGGTAACATTTTTGAACGAGCCAGGACTCATTCGCTTGCACGCTGTCAAATGGTCTCAAGCATAGTTCTTTCATGTTAACCCTATTTACCCAACCCCTCCACTCGGGCAGGATATGACACAAGGTCAATTTTCAAGCGAAGTTTAACTGGTTTGAATTCAGAGTTTTCCTTCTCCTTGACTGAAGAACTCAGTCTGACCTACTATTTTCCCATTTCTGGAGGGAGAATAATTGGATTCATACCTTCCCCAAGGGTATTAGTGCTATGTGAAAAATGCAGCCATTCTCATCCAGGATTTGAACTCGTGTCGCCGTGTCCATTTCCAACGACGATAACCATTACACCACGGTCATATTAACAATTCAATTTAACATTAGTCATTTGTTTACGCAAAGTTTAATCGATGTACATGTATGATTCATAAGTGAATAGTTTGTTGGTGAAGTCATTAAAAAAAGTTTGGGCAATTCGTTTGTATGTAACATATTGACCACCGACCGAGCCGTCAATCAAGAGATGCACCTGTGTAAATAAGCAGAAGAACAGCGGAAGCAGGTGGACGTAAAATATATATATATAACCAGGACACAGACGGTTTGAGTCAGTTGGAGTTGGAGCCAGTTGGAGGCAAGATGCCCGCGTGAGAACCAGCGGCTTTGAGCCCTCAGGGACCCATGGTTGAGCAACCTAGCCAAGATGAGAAAGAAGTGCTGCTATCGTAAGAAGAACTTGGGTCAATATGTAGCAGTCTGTCCCCGTCTCCAGCTCACCTCTCACACGCAACCAACATCAACCCTTTCGTGAATAAAGAGTGAGAGTTATATATTTTTATAAAGAAGTGTATTCGTTCGTTCATTGAAGTCGTCATTATTGTTGACTATGTTTCCGCGTGTATATGTATACGTACACGTGCAGTTGTATGGTTGTGAGTATACAACATGTACACAATTAAGTATTGTTTTGTCTGCTCGAAGTTAAATGTTTTCAAAAATTCCTATCAAACACAAATCATTCAATTTAATATTAATAATTTCTGTGAATACGGTTAAGTAGTTACAAGTAATGCTATTTAGCAGCAATAATTCTTTCCAATACTATCCACTCTTTTGCACACAGTCAAAAAGTTCCAAGTATTGCTATGAAAACAAATTTAATTTTTGTACACAGTTAAATGGTTCTACACACTGCGATGTAACACTAACAATTCCCTTTATCAGTCATTTATGTGCTCACACTTATAGATGGGACCTTCTCAGGTGCTGCCACTCCGGGTCAGAATGAACAAGGAAGTAATGGCAATGAAGGAGTAGTCTACATTCCCCAAAGCTCTGAGACTGGGGCCTCACTATCAGATGATGTAGTGTCATAATCAGGACACTCATTGGGAGGTCTTACTTCTTTGTAGAGATGCAGCCGTCGTATTCTACAATCACAGCCGACTATATATATATATATATGATAAAAAGAAATATCTAATGAAAAGAAAAGATAAAGGAAGTAAAAAAAGAAAAAAGAAAATAGAGAGAGCATTAAAAGAGAAATTTATATATATATATATATATATATAAGAGGATCATTAAATAAGTTTCCAGAATTTTTTCGTATGGGCACTTTTATTGATAGTACACACATGAAGTCCCCTTCGAAGTAATATCCTCCGGCTGAAATGCACTTGTACTGTTCCAACAACTTCTGGAAGGCCACATGGAAGTCCTCTTGTGTGAGCGTGTCAATGACCTTCGTCAAAGCCTCTTTCATCTCATCAATTGTCTCATAACGACAGCCTCTGAGCTTAGGGAATAAGCAAAAGTCACAGGGAGCAAGGTCTGGACTGTAGGGAGGCTGAGGAGCTGTCTTGATGCCCATCTTGGTCAAATAGTCTGTGTCAAAGATGGAGTTGTGTACTGGTGCATTGTCCTGGTGGAAATGCCACTGAGCCGATTTGAAGAGTGCTGGCCTCTTTCGACGGAATCTCTTCCTGAACTCCCTTAAAACCCCAACACAGTAACCCTAACCCTTTGGCCAATCAACTGTGGTGTATTGACTTCCTTACTCCTCCCACACCTCTCATCATCCCTCACAGACTCCGTGCCTTCCTTGAATCTCTTATGCCACTCAAAAACTGATGCTCGATTCATGCAAGATTGTCAAAAAGCAGTCTGAAGCAATCCATAAGTTTCCGTGGCATTTTTTTTCAAGTTTAAAACACAATTTTATTGCATGTCGTTCTTCTAAAGTGTGCTCACGTCCAAATTGCATTTTTGAAATTCACCAGTTATATATAAATATATGTATATATTAACTGTATATAGGTAACACTTTGAAATACATTTTGAAAACATATTACGACATATAGTTTTGAAACAGAACGCTACTAACAGAAATAGAATGTTAAAGGCTTTGTAATTTTTCGTTTCATTCAAAAATAGAATTAGATATAATACAGATAATACAACCTCATACAACCATATATAAAACGAAATCCCTCGGCCATTATATTACAGAGTGTGCTAAAAGACATAGGCAGTTCTCAATCAGCTGCATTTAAAATTTGGTGCAAATATAAAAGAAATGTTGTGGTTAAAAAAGGAAAATATATTCGTAGGCGAACAAAAGTCAGTAATGCGACAGGATATAAATATACCTTGAAAATAGACAATGTACAACAAAACAAATAAAAAAACGACTGGGTAGAAAAAAGAGAGAATATTTGTTACAGAACTGTAAGAAATTGGTAGAATGAAAAGCCAAACGAAAATCAGAACTAACACAAAAAAAGAAGAAAATGAGATCAAACTGCTCAGATGATGGTTTAATGTAAAAACCTGAACGCTTAACAATGGTAGATAAAAGAAATAAAGATAAATTCATCTTCTAAATACAATATTTTTCATAATCATATATTAACATTTATTATATATATATATATATATACACTTCTGGACACCTCGGCGCTAATTTTAGCTGTCTTCACTTTTCTGTTCAGATTTTCTCATTTTGTAATAAACGCATCTTGTTTTTTTACTTATTGTTCATTATATTTGTTAAATATTTCATGTTTCATTGGTTTGAAATTTCTGCAACAATTGAATTTCGTTCTCAACTTTGATAGCTATCGAATAAATATCAGCAGGTCCAGATAATCTAATGTAATTTTCATGCTAAAACATTTCTTTTTCCCTTAGCCTGAGCACCCATTAGTCTTTCTCTGCGTTGCTGCCGTGACACCTGCCACAACCAAACCGGTATATCAATCATTCTCTGCATCATTCTATGGAATTCAAAATTCTATCTATCTTGGCCCGTTCTTCTCTAACTATCTTTCTCGGTCAGTTCCTATCTATCTATCTATCTATCTTGGTTCGTTCTTCTCTATCTCTCTCGGTCAGTTCCTATCTATCTATCTATCTATCTTGGTTCGTTCTTCTCTATCTCTCTCGGTCAGTTCCTATCTATCTATCTATCTATCTTGGTTCGTTCTTCTCTATCTCTCTCGGCCAGTTCCTATCTATCTATCTATCTATCTTGGTTCGTTCTTCTCTATCTCTCTCGGTCAGTTCCTATCTATCTATCTATCTATCTTGGTTCGTTCTTCTCTATCTCTCTCGGTCAGTTCCTATCTATCTATCTATCTATCTTGGTTCGTTCTTCTCTATCTCTCTCGGTCAGTTCCTATCTATCTATCTATCTATCTATCTTGCTAGCTAGCAATTCCTATTTGCTTTTAAAATCTTCTTTAGTATAAAGTTAAACATAAACACATGAAAACACCCAGTCCATGTTTGTCTATCAGCTGTATAATTTCAAAAATAAGTGTAGCGTGTTTAGTGTGTTCTGAAATTGAACATACGCATATCAAGCCACTTTGTATGATCATATTCTGTATTAAACTTCAAGAAAATAGAGCCGAATAAAAATTTAACAAGTTAACATAGGCTTATGGGGGTCAATTTTTCTACAGGATGAATCTAATGGGAAAATATTCTGGAATGATCATGTAAAACAAATACCAGAAGAATCCTAGTTTTGCAATTTGGGCTACAGTTAAAAGATAGTACTTGCCGATCCCAACATAACTAATTAAAAGAAAACATGCCTCAAAAGAACTGTCAGTCCAAACAAAAGAATAGATTATGAAACTCATTCAAGAAAATAACTTACAGTGGAGTTGTTACATAGCCAGATATGGATATGTGAAACGTACATAGAGTGTTCATAATGTCCATAACGCACATAGATAACATAGGAGTCCCGAAACACAAAAAACACTTACGACTTCTTTGTTCAGGTACGAAACTTTTTATCACCTTTGAGTTTAAAGGTTTTTCCACATAAGGAGAGAGATACACCTGACTTTTCCATCTGCCCCAAACCACGTGCGCACCCGACACAAGGCCACGGCGAACAATCGAAGGTCAACCGTCTTCTCCCGAGGCAGAACTCAACTAACTGACTTTTTTCACCCCCCCCAATCCTCCGCGTGCGCTTCCGGTGCATGACGTCACTCACATCCCCTGGTCAAATTTTTCTATCTGGGATTTTTATTTTGACATCTCTGCATGACACATCCTCCCCGCGCGCGCGTGAACACCTGCGCTCATGTTGCACCTAACTGGCCCCTGCGCTAAGCGAAAGGTTCTCAGCCTAACTAAACCGAAAGGCAAGATATATAAAACGAAATCCCTCGGCCATTATATTACAGAGTGTGCTAAAAGACATAGGCAGTTCTCAATCAGCTGTATTTAAAATTTGGTGCAAATATAAAAGAAATGTTGTGGTTAAAAAAGGAAAATATATTCGTAGGCGAACAAAAGTCAGTAACGCGACAGGATATAAATATACCTTGAAAATAGACAATGTACAACAAAACAAATAAAAAAACGACTGGGTAGAAAAAAGAGAGAATATTTGTTACAGAACTGTAAGAAATTGGTAGAATGAAAAGCCAAACGAAAATCAGAACTAACACAAAAAAAGAAGAAAATGAGATCAAAGTGGACTAAAGAGAAACAAACATGACGTGTGGACAATTGAATGAAAGTGATATTCAGTAAGAAATCAAGTATCTGTATTAGCCGAGAAAATGATACATGAACTTTTGTTTCGTGCCGTTTTCATTTGAAACATTTAAATATGACTGTAAAAAGAAAACAAGTTTCTCAAGTCATTCATGATATAATGTGTGTCATTTAAAATACCTGGGAAGATGGTAGTCATTAACTCAACAATCAATCCAAATCCTCGATAATTTCAAGACAGATTTTGACAGTTAAGGCAGCAGGTCTCAATCCACACTCTGGTAGTCATTAGAAGAGGTTGTCTCGTAGGCGGCGCAGGAGGTTGGTGTCCCTCAACTATCGTGTTACACATCTTTTGGGTTACTAAATATTAGTATTACATTTTCAAATGCACATTTAGTTTTACTTTGTTATATTTTCAGATTCTCCAATGGCTTCAAGCACGTCAAAATGTCGAGAATGCCTCAACAAGGCCAATTCTTTCTGCTACGTGTGTGGGGACTTCACAACAGTTGCACAGCGTCGAACCATCATTTCCCTCCTCAGAACCGCCTACTTTCACTATTTTGACTGTAAAATTGGTGATCAGGACAAGTCCTGGGCTCCACACATCTGTTGTAAACCCTGCTACAATCGACTAACTGTATGGTTTAATGGCAAGAAAGCGGCTTTCAACTTTGCAGTCCCGATGGTTTGGAGAGAGCCGCGAAACCACGCAGATGATTGTTATTTTTGTTTAACTAATATAACTGGTTTCAATGCATCTTCTAGGAAAAAGATCAAATATCCCAACCTTCGATCTGCTATGAGACCCGTTCCCCATTCAGATGATCTTCCTGTACCCACACCTCCAGTAAATAAGGATCTTCTTTCCTCATTAGATGAAGAAATGCTTTCAAGGAAGGATTCTGCCGAGTCAATGTCTTTGGAAAATATTGAGTCTACATATTCAGGAACAAGTGGCAATGAGCCACACTGGATCATGCCTAGAAGACCTGAATGATCTTGATCGTGATTTGTATCTGTTAAAACAGCAGTCAGAGCTCTTGGCTTCTCGGCTTAAACAGTGGAACCTAGTCCAGGAAGATGTAAGGATCACCAGTTTCAGGAATCGGAACAAATAAGGTCATTGGTCTTCTTATGGGTATGCAAGGGTATGCAATACTGTTGTTTTCTCTGTCTCTGGGATAGTCGGGCTGTATCCCAGCAATACAAGCAGAAAGACTGGGGGGGGGGTCTAGAAGCACTTTTGTTCCTGGCGAATACAGCCTCAAGGAGAATCCTCTGGTGGACATGAATAAGGTGCTTCTTCCTCCTCTTCACATCAAGCTTGGTTTGATGAAGAATTTTGTGAAGGCGTTGCACAAAAATGGTGCTGCCTTCCAACACTTGTCTACTTTGTTCCCAGGTCTTAGTACTGCTAAGCTCAAAGAGGGGATCTTTGTCGGACCTCAGATCCAAGAAGTGCTGAAGGATACTGATTCTGAGAAGCTTCTTAACTTAAAGGAACTGAGAGCATGGGAAGCATTCAAGTCAGTCTGTAATGGCTTCCTTGGTAACACACGCGTACCAGATTACCAAGCCTGTATTGAGAAGTTGCTAAAGTCTTACAAGGATATAGGGTGCCGAATGTCACTTAAGATTCATTTTCTCCATTCCCACCTCAATTTCTCCCTGCCAAACCTTGCAGCAGTGAGTGATGAGCATGGAGAAAGATTTCACCAAGACATTACGAAGATGGAGAGCAACTATCAAGGCAAATGGAACCCCGGTATGATGGGAGACTTCTGCTGGATGCTCTTGCGTGACATCCCGGAGGCAAAATACATCACATCTTCTAAGAAAACGAACTTTTAACTGTCTGTGGTGCTATGAATTATGTAATTGTGTCACTTTATCTATCCTGTTTTATCTGTTATAAGCTGCTGCAACTCTTTAAATATGCACATATATTCTCTGTTTATACTAAAATGAGACTATTTAAAAGCCAGAAAACTAGAGGTGATAGAGCAAAACTATTAATAAATTTGAATTCAGCACACCCAAATTAACAAAAAACAACTATCCCCATTCTTGCCTCAGACCAAATATTTATTTTTGTAAACCAGTGTTTTTCATTCTATCGACAGAAGATTGGTTTGGTGAAAATGAACTCATTTTTCAGGGCAACAACGCATCTTGTCACAGAGAAAAGGGGATCCAAATTTTTCTTCAGGTACATAAAATTAATAACATGGCCAGCGATCCGTCTGGATCTAAATCCAATTAAAAATTCATGATGGGAATTTTTAAAAAATGGTTTATGAGAAGGTTCCATCTAGCAAAGAAGATCTATCAACTGTCATTCGGTAAAGATGGAACCAGTTTGATTAAGAATATAGCTTTAAATGAACGAAATCCATGACTGAAAGAATTAAGGCTGTTATACATATTTACCAACCCCTCCGCTCGGACAGGATATGACACAAGGTCAGTTTTTAAGCGGAGTTTACAGGTTTAAATTCAGAGTTTTCCTTCTCCTAGACTAGTCGCCTCACCAAGGCTGAAGAACCCAGTCTGCCCTACTATTTACCCATAGCTGGAGGGAGAATAATTGGATTCATACTTTTCTCAAGGGTATAAGTGCTATGTGAAATGCAATCAGTCTCGTCCAGGATTTGAAATCGTGTCGCCGTGTCCATTTCCAACGACGATAACCATTACACCACGGGCATCTCCATCAGGCTGTTATGTTTCCTCATAAATGGTTTATTCAATAATATTTTCCTATACATAGCTTGAAAAAAATCTTTCAATTAAATTGATTTAAATAATTTAATCTAATTTGATCAAGGTATATTTTATGATGCCAGTTTCTGCTATTAAATAGAAATGTTTTGCGTCTTATTTATTATTAGTTTATCTACTGCAAAATAAAAACTAAGGTGAACATTCTCTGAGTGTGCTAATCCCATAATTCAATGCAAAGCTAGTAGACATGTTCTATTTTCTCGCTGTTGAGTTTGGTGGTCCATTAGCAACTATTTCTTTTCTGCTCGTCATTTAGAAAAAAAAGAAAATGAACACCCATTTTCCTTATGGATTATGCATTTAAAGAAGACTGGAATTTGGATGAAAAGAAGCAATGAACAGACAAAAAACACAATGAATGAGATCAGTAATTAAAAAAAGAATAATGACCAACATGAATTATAAATTTAACTGATTATCAAAGAAAAGAGGGGAAAAAAGAAGAAATGAAAAGAAACAAACAAGTATGTATTTATCCAACCCTTCCGTCACGCACAGGATGTGACACAATATCAGTTATTAAGCGAAGCACAGCTAGTTTAAATTCAAAGTTTTCTTTCTCTTTGACTCGTAAACCAGAATACACCGACTCCCTTTCTGCAGAGGAGTAAGACGCCCTAAACGAGTTGCTCAGTCGACTGGGTCTGTAGAATACAACGACTGCATGTCTGCAAAGGTGTAATACTCCCCCAACGAGTTGCCCAGTCGACTGGGTCTGTAGAATACACCGACTGCGTGTCTGCAAAGGAGTAATACTCCCCCAACGAGTGGCTTAGTCGATTGGGACTGCAGAATACACCGACTACATCTCTGCAGTGAGGTAAGACTCCCTCAACGACTGTCCTGGATATCATATATTTGGGGAATGTGGAAAAACCCTTTCATTGCCATCCCTCCCAGATCCACTCTGACCCAGAGTGATAACGCCTAATAGGGTCCTATCTATGGATCCAATTGAACTGTTTGACATTTAAACTGAGGGCAAACAAATGACTTAGGCTAAACTGAATTGTTTTAAACTGAACTGTTTGATGATTTAACTGTGTGTAAAAAAATGGCAGATGTTTAATTGAATAGTTAGTGATACATAATAATATTTGGAACCATTTAACTGTGTGCAAACAAATCATTAATAGTAAATAGAATTATTCGTATTAGATAGAAATAAATGAAACCATCTAAAAAAAAATGAGCCCAGGCTCGTTTAAAAACGTTATCTACAAAATGTGTTTAGAAATCATATATTTGATATATATGTATAAAAAAGATCTGACATTAAATAATCTAGAATGGTTGATGTTCCATAAAACAAATACAAACAAAAAAAACCCAAACTTTAACTGGTTGCCGTATCAAAGCTAAAAAGCTCAGCCTGCCCTGCTATTTTACATATATTTTGGAGAGATGGATTCATGCTTTTCCCCAGAGAATTAGCGCCAAAGGGAAATGCAAAAAGCTTCATCTAAGAATTGAACTTGCTCGCAGAGGCCATTTCTTAAAACGATAACCGTTACGGTAGCCGCATTAGTAAAAAAAAAAAAAAAAGAGTTTGTGCGAAACTAATGGATTCTGTTCGAGAAAATGGTCGCAATAACAGTATGGCTACTGCTAATCATAAATATGGCAGCTATTCATAAGATGGATTACAAACAAAATGACCGCCTTTCTTGGATAATCTAAAACGCAGCTGCTTTATATTGGCTATTTGGAGACTGGCACGTGATCGCCAAGTGACATAGCCGCATTGTCTAATGTTCCATGACTGCTTATTAGATTATCTCTCTTTTAGATGTAATGGCTGACTTCCGGTTGAACTGATACCATTACGTAAATGGAATGAAATATAAAGATGAAAACCCTATTATTGAATAATGCAGGCCTTTTATTTTCCATCGTACTTTTTCATACTAAGATTCACTCTAACCAGGGTCAAATTGGCACTGGTCTGTAAAGGGTTACGATGGTATAGTAATGAGATGTGGTAAATGAATGGAAAAATTGATTGAAGAGTTGGAATTGGTTGAAGATGGGAATATAAATGGATGGATGGATGGGGGAGTGAATCAGGCGTCTAAAGACCAATAAGATACTCATTGATTTGGGCCTTTCAAGAGCTCAAGATCATATGTTATTGGTATACACTGGGCGGTCGGGGAGTTTGTTTCACATTTCTGCTGTTATTGTTTGATTTTCTCTTCTTGTGTTGAGAATTAGGAATGACAAGAAAGCATTGATTGATTTGCAAAACTTGAGGAACAGAGTTTCGACGTAAAACAATGAATATTGTCTATGAAGGCCTTCCAAATAATAAAAAATATCGGACGAATCTTTTAGAAGTGCATTTTTGAACTATGGTATCCTGAATGTACAATTCTAGGTTTTGGTAAGATACTATTAACTCATTAGATAAAAGATACATTTTTAAGTGTGCAGTAAATAGTAAATATTTCAGGAAATTATTAAAACACAACAAAATAAAACAAACAAACAAACAAACAAACAAACCCAAATAAGCAAAAGAAAGAAAACTCAAATGAAATAAAAAAATAAAAAAGAATAAAACTAATAGAAACCACTCTCCCGACCCCCCCCCAAAGAATTAAAAGAAAAGAATATAGCCGCTAAATGTTTATATTGTTATTACTACCAACCGGTGTCGGACTTTGGTGCGTGTCGGTATTTGTCGTTCGTCCCACCGACTGGACGACTATGGCACAAGGCCCTTTTTAGGTGGTTCGTGGCACAGGGCCCTAGCCCAGAAACGCCCGGCGGCTCTAAAAATGGTTCGGGTCCCGTCGGCATTCCCCTAAAAAGGGGCGCCTCAGGAGCCAGAAGATGGAGAAAGAGATTGATTGATTAAGTTTAGTGAAATATAACTTGCCCCGTATCTTTGCGCGAACAATTTTACGACACGGGTCAGCAAGTGAACTCGGTTATAAAAGTAACTCTTATAACTTTCTCCCTGACTTTGGCGCGACACATTTATTAAAAAGAAAGGAAAGGCAATAAAGATAAATTAATTGACATATCTTGCTATGAGGCTAGCTTCATCAGAAATGAAATTTCATTTCGCAAAAACCAAGTCAACACGTTACAACGTTAAATATTTAATTTCACCAACTAGTTTGGTTTGATTCGGTGTCTTTGTTTAATGACATATCAAAATTCTTGGATTATTTAATGCCAGACAGCCTCGTCTGCTTGAGCTGTAGAATTCGCCGACAGAATATCTGCGTAGAGGTAAGAAACCTCCACCAACGAGTCTACTGGATATGACAAAAAACAATTTGATGGTGAGGCTCTAGCTCTGAGGCTTTGGGGAATGTGGAGTATACCTTCATTGCCATTACTCTCGGGTCGACTCTGACACGAAGAGGAAGTACCTATTAGGGTCGTATTTATGGGCCAAATAAAAATATTTAATCATTTTCTAAACTTAAAAGCATTTTATGTGTACAAACAAATTACTGATGTTCAAATAAATCATTTATATTACCTAACAAGTCCTGGAATCATTTAACTATGTGAAAATAAAAATCCAAGTGTTAGATAACAATGCCTGAAATCGTTAACTGTGAGCAAACAAATAAGCTCTGGCTCATTTAAACATAATGTGTCCAACAAACCCTTCGTTTACAAATCATATATATATATATATATATATATATGTGTGTGTGTGTGTGTGTGTGTGTGCGTGTGTGTATATATATATATATATGTGTGTGTGTGTGTGTGCGTGTGTGTGTGTGTGTGTGTAATGTAAGCATTAAATAGGCATTAAATTCTCTACAAGAATTGATATGCCATGAAACATAACCAATCAACCATTAAGGTCAAAGTCGGCCTTCTGGAAGAAGAATATTGGTACTATTTAACCCATAGTTGCGTGGGTGGGATTAGTGTGTCTGTACCTTTCACAAGGGTATTTGTTCCAAATGGAATGTAATAGCAGGAATGGAGTTCGAACTCGCTCACTATCCTGCCGCTGTCCAGCACGTTAGTCATTTCGCCACGGCGATTCCTTCTTTACCAAACGCATTCAATCATTTGTCCGATATCAGTCAAGTCTTGGATCGTATTATATGAGTTGTTCTTCATAAGTGATGTACTCCTATGGACCCCCACATATGGCTGAGCAAAAGCAGGACGACCAGCTCGAACATATATACAGCAGCTCTGTGAGGGTACGGGATGTAGCTCTGAAGACCAGCCCGAGGCGATAAACGATAGGGAGAAGTGGCGAGAGAGGGTCAGGGATCTCCGTGCTGGCGGTACAACTTCATGATGATGACGATGATTTATTAATGACAAAACTGTTGGAATGTAGAATATTGAAAGATATTAACAACAACAACAACAACAACAAAATCTCTCATACGATAAGGTCCAAAACGTAACAGGAAATCAAAAATGAATAAATGAATAAATAAATAGAATAAAATAAGATAAAATAGAATAAAATAAAAAGTGGTCCGCTTCTGTCCATGATGTCAAGTGTAGACCTTGTTTTTGCGAAATGAAATTTCATTTCTAATGAAGTTATCCTTATATCGAAAAATCAATTTTTTTTTTCTGTATCATCTTTTATTTCTGGCATGGTCTGATTTTATTCTTGACCTTATCCTCTACATACATACATACATACATACATATATTGCCCAGTCGGCTGGGGCAGTAGAATACACCGACTGCACCGCTGCAGATGGGTAAGATCCCCCTAACGAGTGTCCTGGATATGACATTTAGCAATCTGATGGTGAGGTTCCAGTGATGCTGGGGTTTTGGGGAATGCAGAGCACTCCTTCATTGCCATTGCTCCCAGGTCTACTTTGGCCAGGCGTGGTAGCACCTGATAGGGCGCTATCTATGGGTTAAATAGAACTAACTACACACTTATGCTAAATTGAATTGCTTGAAATAGAAATGCTTTGGACAATTAAACCGTACTTACATTTAAACTGCGGGATTATGCTAAGCTGAATTATTTGAAATGGAACTATTTACCCTAAGCTGATTTGTTTAATATAGAACTGTTTTGAAATGTAACTGTGTGTAAACAAAATATGTACTTATACTAAACTGAATTAGCTGAATTAGAACTCCTTGAATAAACTGAATAGCTTGAAATAGAAATGTTTTTCACAATTAAACTGTAACTACATTTAAACTGCGTACTGATCTTAAACTGAATAGTTTGAAATAGAACTATTTTCATAAACCGTACTTACATTTAAACTGCGTGCTTACACCAAACTGAATTGTTTAATATAGAACTATTTTGACATTTAACTGTGTGTAAAGAAAATCTGTACTTATACGAAAGTAAATTACCTGAATTAGAACTGTTTGACGAAGCTGAATAGCTTGAATTAGAAATGTTTTTGACTATTAAACTGTATACTAATGCTAAACTGAATTGTTTGAAATCGAACTATGTGCATAAAAATGGATTTGGCATTAAACAACCTACAAAGGTTGATATGCTACAAACCTAACCAACCAACTATATATATATATATATATATATATATATATATATATATATATATATATATATATATATATATAAAGAAAATTGCTTCTCGGAGAAAGAAAAAGAAATGGTAAAATCGAACGAGTCTTATTGTCAACTTTGTCGGGAAAAAAGAAAAGAAAAACGAGTTATTCGTTCAACAATAAATGCTGAGAAAGTGATTAATATGTATATAGAGACAGTTTATATCCATGAATAAGTTGTAGAAATTTACTATCCAGATTTCACCAAAAGAATCTTTATTTATATATATATATATATATATATATATATATATATATATATATATATATATATTGCATAATACTAAATATATTTTTTGATAAAACCTCTAATTTTTCATGGGTTTAGCTAATTCTGAATAAATGACAGATAAAAGTTTAATCCTATTTACCAACCCCTCCGCTCGGGCAGGATATGACACAAGGTCAATTTTTAAGCGGAGTTTAACAAGTTTGAATTCAGATTTCTCCTTCTCCTAGACTAATTTCCTCCCCAAGGCTGAAGATCAGTCTGTCCTACTATTTACCCATAGCTGGAGGGAGAATAATTGGATTCATACCTTTCCCAAGGGTATAAAAGTTTAATAGAGTCTGTTGAATGTGGTTTCTCGATTAAGTGAAAAATAAATGAAAGCTACTAGGAAAATTAACAGTAGAAATCCTGTCTTTACTGAACATGAACTCTGACCAGTGACGCACGGGGGAAATAAACTTCTACCTCTGTGACCTATTCTCTCAGGAAGCGTTTTCTGGTGTGGTTGTATTACAGATTGTTTCTTAGAGTGTAATCAAAAACTGTCAGCTGATGACCTTGAAAATCAGCATTCAAAATATTGTCTTTTACCATAGTTCAAATTTGATCATTCAGTCTTTTATGTAATACGTAACGATCTCAGCCGCCATTTTGCCTGGCATTAGATATAAACGTGAATCGATAGCCCAATAAAAATATGATGGAAATTCAGTGAGAGACAAAGAAAGAAGAAAAGCTGGAAGTTTGATGATAATGGAATAGAGGCTGTAAAATGACAGAAAAGAAAGAAAGGAAAAGGAAGAGAAAAAAGAAAGACACTCTACCCACACAAAAAAGATAAAAAAGGTAATTAACAAAAGGGAGGAAGAAAATAAAGAGAAAAGAATGAAAATACGCAGGAAAAGAATTTGAAAAAAGAAAGAAAGAACGAAATGAAGAAAGCAAGACAAAAAGATAGAGAAAAATATGAACGAAGAAAGAAAAATAAATATAGAAGAAAGGATGAAAGTAAAAAAAAAAAGAAAAGAAAAACAAAAAAAGAAAAAAAAAGATGAAAGAAAGAACAGAACAAAAAAAAAAGAGTGTGGAATATAAATGCAGAATATAAGAAAAAGTAAAGAAAAAGTAACGAAGAAAGTTACATGAAAGAAAAAGTCTAAAAAGAAAGAGAAAAACAGAATATCATGAAAAAAGAGAAAGAAAGAAGGAAAGAAAGAAATACTAAACTGAATGAAGAAAGGAAGGAATAAAAGTAGTGTGGAAGTAAAAATCAGGAAAAGAAGAAAAATGACAGAAGAAGAAAGGAACGAAGAAAGATATGGAAAAGAAAGAGGAGAATTAGAAAGAAAGAGAATAAAATGTAGAAAGACAGAAAAAAGAAACTTTATATCCTTTCCCTGCACTCTTATGCAAGTGCTTCTTCTTTTTCTTTCTCGAGGTAAAAGTTACAATTTTTCCTTTGCACAACGTATTTTCATCATTTTTCTGCCACTGAAATCAATATTCATCACGTAGATTTTTCAATGTTAAATTTCATAGAAGGCAAATCTATTATCTTATGATTGTCTTTCCTGCGTGACTATCTTTCACCAAATTAGCACACTGTGTCACATTTATATGATTCTGTGAATAAGAAAACTTTATTACTACAAATCGTCATTAATCTGAGAAACTGTAAAATCCTTTATGAGAGATAGAAACGTTCTTAGCTTAATAAAGCAGGAAAAATCGTTTTGTTGAGTTGCTAAAATCTACAATAAGAACAAAAGTTCTCTCTATCACGTCACTTTTATTATGAAAAATCCCTATGATTGTTCCATTTTACTATTACGCTGTTGTATAGTGTCTCGTACCACGTGACTTCCGGTATGGTGGAAGTATAAAAGACGCTGTGTCTCTTAAGCACGGGGAAGCAGAAGCAAAAGAGAAGCAAAGAGACAGCTCTGAAGGGACGTCGGTCAGGAGTAAGACCAACTTCGGAGACTAGTCGGACTGTACCACTTGAGTTAATAGATAATTAACTCTATTTCACTGTGTATCTTTTCCTTACCACGATAAAACATACACCCTGTTGGAGGGGCAAATAATATGCTAAATACACCCCTGCATAAATGTAAGCCCACCCCTAAAACAACAAGGGCGATCTGGGTATGGCAGTAAACTGCACCCTGTGGTGAAGCTCTATTCCGTCATTCCGGGGAGAAAGGAATCGATGCTTTTTACCATTACTCCCAGCACCACTCTGACTCTGAGGGGGAAGTACCTGTCATGGGTTAAACAGATATGTTTGAGATAATATGCTCAATTTGAAAGATTTTATCCGCATGACCTTCACGGGAAATTGAGAGCACAGGTTGAGTACAACCATTTCTTTCAAACATTCCTTCGCACCTGATTGATTTAGTTCTAACTTTTACACTTTTAGAACCGTTTAAGTTCCCTGATGCAAACCATCCAACCAGAACCATTGTCTCAGATTGACCGCAGGTTCCCTAGCTTTCAATCATATTGATTCACTCACCGTGTTTTTTACGCGTTTGATGGCTTAAAACTTAATTCGAATGCAACACTAAATGTCAATAATAGATCTCGCCAATCAATTATGCAATTTTCTGTCATCCGCATAACTTTGATGAAAATATATTGTTACACTTGTTTTATGTTATATATATATATATATATATATAACCGAGTAGAATATATATATAACTGAGTAGAATGTGTAGAATGTTCGCCAATGGTCTGGGAGACTGGGGTTCAATCCCATGTCGAATCATAACACAGACAAAAAATGGTACTTGATATCACCTTGCTTAACACTTAGCATTATAAGGTAAGAGTCAAAGGTAAAGTGGAGCAATCTAGGGAACGGAGTAGCGCCCTCCCCTACACCTCGGTGGGGTAGCTGTTGAAAAGGGACCCTTCAGGTCACCTTTGACTAAGGTCGCCAATTTTACTTTTTTACTTATATATATGTATAAATATCAAGAGTTTAGACTACTGACTGTGTTTTAAAAAAAGAAAGATCAAATTGCACCCAACACTGATAATCCACACCCCATTGTGTTGTATACTGACCTTCGACCCGGCCAAACATGCCGTTCCAAAGTGATGCACCGGAAGGAAGTGACACATTCCGATGGCAGTTATGAGAAGAAATCGCGTCGGTGGACTTGGCTGACAATATGGGACAAGGTAAAATCCCATGGTACAGGCATAGACTGATGCACCGGAAGAGAGTGACCAGTGAACTGCATGACAATTATTTCCGCTTGATGACGATTAAACATGTCATTCCGAAGATTGAATGGGCGATTGAACTATTATATAATTCGGTGAAGACAGGAAGTCAGTTAGTTGGAGATCAGATGAGTTAATGATAAGATGCGGTAGAGAGAACAGCATCCAGCGTAGTGGGCTCCTGGGCCTCCGGTTGAGCAGTCCAGGAGAACGAGAACGACACACGGCTATGTCCGGAGGGACTGGGGAGATCAATATGTTGCAGTCTTTGTTCGGTTCCAACTCCCTCTCACACACACAACCCTTTCAAATAAAGTGAGAGGTATACTTTTTTAAAGAAATTTTCGCATGTCTTTATTCATTGCATCAAAATGGGTTCTGCATGTATATGTGTATATATGCATATTTATTATGTGGCTATACAACAATTGTAACTAACCCCAAATAAGTTTTCGTGGTATTCAACAATAACATGCAGGTTCCGAAGTGCGGAATAGTTGCAATTGTGGCATCTAATTGAGCTATCTAACTTTACAGCACAAAACTTGCAACAATTCATGAGTGGATAGCAGTAACTAAAGGAGAATTCATCCAAAAACCAATTGAAAAGAATTGTGATGTTGGCAATTCCATCTGTTCACGTTATCATCAGTACCTTAATTAGAATAGTCATCAGTTTAAACACCTGCGATAGCTCAGTGATGTTTGCAATTCCATCTGTTCACGTTATCAGCAGTGTCTGGACCAAAACGATCATCAGTTTAAACACTTGCCATACTTCAAAATATTCTGTACTCTTCTTTAACTTGCCTTATAAAACTTAGATATATATCCATAATAAATAATTAACAATAATCATTTTATTTGTAATAAATCAAAGTGCGTATAAATTTTTTTGACCCCTATACGTATATATACATATAGGAAGCGCTCGTGGTGTAATGGTTACCATCGTAGGTACTGGGGACCCGAGTTCAAATTCTGGACGAGGCTGTTTGCATTTCATTTAGCGCTGATACCTTTGAGAAAGATAAGAATCCAGCTGTTCTCTTTCCAGCTAGGGGTAAATATTTGGAGAGACTGGGGTCTTAAAATTTGATATAGTATCCGGTCTAGAAGAAGGAAAACTCTGTTTTCAAAGCAGTTAAAACTTCGCTTGAAATTGACTTTGTGCCGAATCATTCTCTTGCGGAGTAGTTGATATATATATATATATATATATGCAAATTTTGGCAGCATTTCTTCATTAATACAAATTTCGTTGAACATAATAGACATTTTCTGTCTACATATTTTTTTCTTGATCAGTTCATATTGCCGTATTGATTTTATCGTATTCGGCGGGAATTGATTGATGTATTTTCCATGATTGTATATATCCCAAGTACTTTCTGCCCAACTTTGAGCCATCATTAGAGGAGGATCTATTACAATTATTTGTTTTTGCATTGCTACTATGTAAGAGCGTCTTTAACGTTAGAGTGTGTAGTGTTTGCTTTTCAATGACATTTAGTACATTAGCACTGGTTTGAAAATTAATACTGTTAAGTGTCGGTTGCATGTTTCTAATATGTAGTGCTTCTAAAATCTGCAGTTTTTGTTTGTTGTTTTGGTGTTCTAATATTGTTGTGTTGTCGGTGAGAATTTTTCGTAATTCTGTTGTTGGGCATGAATGTTTTTTTAAATGCTGTACTATCGAAGTTGTATAAGAAAGGTGCATTTTAAGGTGCTCTTACATAGTAGTAATGCAAAAACAAAAGTTACATCACTTTTGTAATAGACCCTCCCCTGATGATGGCCCAAAGTCGGGCAGAAAGTACTTGGGATATATGCAATTATGGAAAATACATCAATCAATTCCTGCCGAATACAATAAAAGCAATACGGCATTATGAACGGATAAAGAAGAAAATATGTACACACACACACACACACACACACACACATATATATATAAATATATGATTTTTAAGCGAATAGTTTGTTGGTAACTTAATTTTTGAATGTGTTTATAGAGTTCATTTATTTTTGCACTATTAAATGGTTTTAATTATTGCTAATTAACATTAGTAATTTTATTTATCTAGTATTCCTATCTAATACCAACAATTTGCACACAGCTGTATAATTTCAACTAAACAATAATGATAATGATTATGAAAATCCTTAGTAAATAATTGAACGGTTCTATTTAACCCATAGATAGGACCCAAGCAGGTACTACTAACCGGATCAGAGTCAACCTGAGAGTAATGGTTATGCAGAGGTATTCCATATTCTCGCTACCCTCGGCCAACAGATCGCCTTGTTGGGGGTAACTTACTCCTTTGCAGAGGTGCAGTCGGCGTATTTAACACCTCTAGCCGACAGGGCGGTTTTAGTTTAGAATTTGGGTTGTGACACACTGGAGAAAGTTCAAGCAAAGATGGAACCTAGATAAATAAATGGGGACCTTAACAGCAGGAAGGTTGCGATTAAATAGACAGATAAAAAGGGAGCAGAAAGCAATCATAATGCTACACTTCTTATTTTTTTAATCCAAATTAAAATAGTGATTGAAAACGCTTCAACAATAGCACACACACACACACACACACGGGCGAAACCGGATGAGGTAAAGATGGTATTATATATAGTAGAGGAGTGTGAAATGCCCTGTTTTTCATTGGCTGTTACTGAAGGACAGATGTCGAAAAGAACGGCCGAAGTCCGGCCTTATATATATATTTTTTGCTTTGGTAGAGGCACGAGCGTAGCACGTCACGATCAAGGAGGTGGCTTGGCTCTTCCAGAGTCATGCTGGGGTTTCTGTCGGAGCTGATATGATGCAAAAAAAACCGAAATCGGCGATGAAGACAGTGCATCACTGAAGACCTACCTTGATGCATCTAGGATGTATGATTGAAATTGGGGGGGGGTGATGTGCGTGTGTGTATGTTATTTATTTATTTATTTATCTAAATGCCTTTTTGAATTTTTACAGAGCAAAGAAATGGAAGCCAGTGTGTCGAAAACAAATAATGAGAACCAATCAAAGAGAAACCAAGAATCTGAACAAGAAGAACAAAAGACAGTAGAGGAACAGAAGAGAAACGAAACGATGGATATAGCGGATCTAAATACCGGAGATATAAACAATAATAAGGAACCTGTTTTAAAAGCATCAGATGACGAAGAGATATTATTAACTGAGAATTTGGATAATGAAAGCCCGGAGAAATTTCAAACAAAGACGGAACCTAATAAAACAAATCAGGAGTTTGCCATTATAGAGGCAGAAAGAAAGAGAACAGAAAGCAAGAATCTCCCTACGCCTCATTCAGATTGTCACAAAAACGAACTTGCTTTAAATTCTCATCGCAGAGCATCATGTGAGATCAGCTCGGAGTTTTCGGCTCGTGGATCAGTAAAATTTAGTTCAACTGCCCGGGATTATGGGTCTATTTCTGATGAGACAGTTGAAAGAAAGCTGTTTCTTTCTCCTAACAAAACCAATAAATTGACAGGTGTAAAGTCAGAATCAAAAAGCTCACACCGAGATAAGATATCAACAAACTTAATTAAACTACAGTGCACTTCAAATTACAAGCTTCTGTGTCGACTAGTAGACTCCATGGCTCTCAGACAAAACGGAAAGGTTGTTTCTGAGGATAAAGATAAAAGAACAGATGCACTGTTTAAACATTCTAAATCTGGGTTGAACCCGGAAAAATTTAAGGAACAAGAAATAGACAATCATAACTCAAAAGTCGATTGTTTGCCTTGCTTTTGCAAAACTGGAGCCGAGAAACAAAAGAACGCGGTGGTTGCCGGCTGTCCGCGTCATTCACTGCGGATGGGAATGCAGTCAAATTCAAATACCCATCACGTGACAAGAGAAGATATGACCGGCAGACGTGTCCTTCCTCCAATTTCGGAGAAAGCAACCAACAGTGTAAGACACAATATCAACCGTTATTTACGCTCAGTCAGTCCAGTTGATCCGCTTTTAAAACGACTTTCACACTTTGAGAAAATTAACAAAGTTACGTGGGAATCGGCGTTTTCGTCTCTGAAACGCCTAAAGTGTTTATAAAAGTCACTTTTGACGCGATTCAAATAAATAATTGGAGAAATTCTGGCAGTAACCCTTACATCAATTCCTGATCACCAACAACCCCATCTCTTTGATTTTCAATTCATTTCTATCGTGAATTCACTTGACATGTATTTACACTATACATAGTATATTTTACTAAACTCGTTACTGTCAAGTGCAACTATATGCCGTATACGACAATAGTCAGATTTCTAGCACCATACTGTATGTTTCTATTGTCGTATTTCTTGTGCTGTGCCATGTGCGGCTTGAGTCGAATTCCTGGCCAGGTTCCGTGAGCAATTATAACTGAATTTATTACTACATTTCATTTTCTTGTTTGCATTTTTCGCCCACAGTGGAATTTTGCAGAAAATTTTCTTCTTATTTTGTTCCAGATTGCTTTGCGTGATATCACTCGGATAAGTATTAAAAAACCCTAATCATAGAAGCAAAACTCTCTAAGATATAAGAACAAAAACAAGGCAGGGAATTTTACTTATTTTACTAAGAAAATATTCTCTTTATTATTCTAACTCCAGTTAAATATATTTACGTTGATTAACATAACATTTCATGGTATTGTAAAGGTTTTAAAATAATATTTTTAAAAACTGTTTTTTTTTTAAATAATTGTTTTTTATGAAACTACGGCCTTGAACAATTGAAAATGCATTAGAGAAATGTTTAATGCAGACAATCATTAATTTTCTGATTTTCTTTTGATTTTTGGTTACTTTGTTTAATGGCATATCAACCTTTGTAAGGTTATTTAATGCCAAAGTCATTCTCCTTGAAGAACAGTAGTGGTAGTATTTAACCCATAGCTGGGAGGATAAGGGGGTTCATACCTTTCCCAAGGGTATTAGCCCGAAAGTGAACGTAATAGTGCGACTGGAGTACGAACTCGCGTACTACGATTCCGCAGTCCATCGCTTTAACCATTACACCACGAGGACATCCCCTCTGATTTTCTCAAGTAAAATATTTTGCATTTAGAAAATCACCTAAAGATAAGACACCTATAACAATAAAACAAATCATTTTTTTCCTACAGCGATTTTTATTCAAATGAACTGATAAATTCATTCAAGGTTTTTTTTTAAATGATTCTTGAGTTAAGAAATTATTGTACGTGATTTTTGTTCTGATTTTAACTAAACTTTTAAAATGTGTTAGAGTAAGGCCATGAAACGTTTTAAACCATTTTTAGTAATTCGGCTTTGACTGTTTTTTTTATGGACTCTGTCTCCCAGCCTCTCATAGCCTTAACACTTTCTCTTTGTAATCATTACAAGAGAAAATTTAGTGATTAAGGACTGCTATCTTCAAACTCAAGAAATGTATGAAGATTTCATTTAAGAACTTGCTATATCTCCAGAATCCAAAAATATATTCACAATTCATCAATGAATTGCCATAAATGCATACATATTTTAACAAACCCCAGCTCTTTTGACAGATTACAGAAATGTCAATATATTTCCATAAAGAACAACCACGTCTCCCGAGTCAAGAAATGTATACAAATTTTATCTTAGAACTTCTAGACATGTTTCACATAAGAACTACCATGTTTCACAACTTCAGAAATATATACTACGCTGATAATAATGACGTCGTTTGGTGTTCACACTTTCTACCTCAAAATATTTCATTTTTACTTTGGTAATGATTTAATGTCTCTGAAGTTCATTTGCTTTTGAATCTTTTCAATTTTGCTTCAATACAAATCTCCATTGTTTAAACACTGGCCTGTGATCATTCCATCAGAAAAGTAAATTTCACTTGAAAACAAATACACGTCATCGAATTAAAAACCAATAAATTTTGAAAGCATTTTTTAGACAACCCGCGTAAAAGAAGCAGAATGAAAAATTGAATAAAAGTCTTAGAAGTTTTCCCTACATTTGACTTTAATATATTCCGTTTGTATGCGTCGAACAATGACAATTCTGATTGGACTGCAATCTCATTTGTCCGACCGGAGATCCAGGGCATATGGAAATGAACCTTGAAACTTTGAAGAACAATGCATTGTAGCTAATGTCCAGCATCGAGTCTTCTTAAATCATAATAAAAAGCCGCAGGTCTTGGGATGAGGACTCTTTCACTAGGAATAAATAAGTGCTCGAATGAAATGCTAATGAAGAGACGACCGACATCGATGCCATAAAGCACATGTGTTTCATTTTGATTCATTTCTTTCTTTCTTTCTTTCTTTCTGAACAAACTTAAAATTTTCTTTCTAAGTTGTTCTAATCTTTGTAACGTCGACTTTCCTCACTCTCTCTTTCACTCTCTCTCTTTCTTTCACTCTATCTGTCTCTTTCTCTCTCACACACAAATGCACACATATAATTATTTTACTCTGTTTTTTTTTTAATGTTATTTTTATTTATTTTACACAATTTTACTTTCTCTAATTATATTTTATTCATATCTTGTCTAAAATAAAATGACATTTTTTTCAGCCTGACAATTTTACAACCGTTTTCAGAATTTATAACAGATTTTTTAAAGATATATTTTTTAAGTACAAATAGTTATGATTCTTTGTATTTTAATTTCATGGCTTTATTTTTATTCCATTACTTTAACAAATATTGAAAGCCATTCGGCTTCGTGATTTTCATGTTTTAAACTTGAACAAGTTCAAGCTGGGACCAAACAGAACTGAAACAGTCAAAAATGTAAATTCCACCTTGGGGAGACAATGTTCTAAGTGAACCCACAGTAAGACTTTAGTTTTAAAGATTTGTAAACGGAGACTCCAGTGGAGAAAACCATTTGAGTGGTCGGCCCAAACAATCAATCATTAAAGATTAAAGTCTGTGGTAAAAAAAAGAAAAAACGACAAAAAGGTAGGCTAATTCCATTATCTTGATTGAAAACACTTCAAATCATTTGAGAGGAGTTACCAACAAGAAACCGTTGATAAATGAGTTAAATTTGAATTGAATAAGGAATAAAAACTTAATTATATTGAAGATTAAATAAATCATGTTCACCCCAATGAAATGGATCTGTCAATGTACAACCACCGTTTGCACTAAAAAAATATTATGTTACCTAATAAATACGGTAAATACGCCCAATAGCTGGATATGGAGGAGAAGCCGAAACATAAATACGAAAATTTTGTTATAATAACTGCACGGTTGATGCTTAGTGGAATAGGAATGATTTTATTCAGAAAAATCTCCTTCTGATTTTCCAAAACAAACAAGTACACCATTTGTAAATACAAAATTCAAATCTAAAACAAATAACATTCAGTTTAGTGACGAGAAAGAGAGCGATGTTGTAGCATAATAACAGTCGTAATTAAAATTGAATCAGATGAAGATGTTGGCATTATTCCACAGTGTATATTTTTTCAATCTTTCCCACGGATTATAGTATTAGATAGGAATCCTAAACGCCATATAACCGAGGAAAGGTTATCGGTAGTAAGAATAATTATTCGAATAATTTACAAAGGATCATTATTAGTTGCTTGAAATAATATGATTTCTTGAAATACTTGAGACATATAATTATGTGCAACTTATTTGTATTTGATATAAATACTTGAAACTATATAACTGTGCAAAAATGATTATTAAATAGGATTAGTTACTTGAAATCATATAATTGTACGTAAATAATCGTTATCAGATAGGAATAAGTGAAAAAATTGATTGTGTGCAACTTATTTGTATTTGATATAAATACTTGAAACTATATAACTGTGCAAAAATGATTATTAAATAGGATTAGTTACTTGAAATCATATAATTGTACGTAAATAATCGTTATCAGATAGGAATAAGTGAAAAAATTAATTGTGTGCAACTTATTTGTATTTGATATAAATACTTGAAACTATATAACTGCGCAAAAATCATTATTAAATAGGATTAGTTACTTGAAATCATATAATTGTACGTAAATAATTGTTATCAGATAGGAATAAGTGAAAAAAATTGATTGTGTGCAACTTATTTGTATTTGATATAAATACTTGAAACTATATAACTGCGCAAAAATCATTATTAAATAGGATTAGTTACTTGAAATCATATAATTGTACGTAAATAATTGTTATCAGATAGGAATAAGTGAAAAAAATTGATTGTGTGCAACTTATTTGTATTTGATATAAATACTTGAAACTATATAACTGATCAAAAATCATTATTAAATAGGATTAGTTACTTGAAATCATATAATTGTACGTAAATAATCGTTATCAGATAGGAATAAATGAAAAAGATTGATTGTGTGCAAATTATTTGTATGAAGAATAGTTGATTAAAGCTATGAATGTTTATAAATGATTATTATCATTAATTATATGAAACCATATTGATTACAAAAAAAACCCAAAACAAAAACAAAACAAAGCAAAAAACAAAACATAACAAAACAAAAAATACAATAAAAGACAAAAAAAAATGACTACGAAATGAAATAACTCAATAATGGTTGACATGCCGTAAAACCAACCGGCACAAGGAAATTGTCATTTTTTTAAACTTCTTTCTAATATACAATAATTTCTTAACCAAAGAATAAATTGAAGAAACCTTGAATCAATTTATGAGTTCTTTTAATAAAGATCGCTTTAAGGAAAAAATAATAATTCCCAACCAAATTGAAATAAATGTATCCTGGCGAAGTATAAATATTTTTAGAGAATATTTTTTTCTTAATCACTACAAAAAGACAAAACAACCCCCGACCCGCCCCCCCCCAAAAAAAAATAAAAAAATAAATACGATAATTTTATACTTCTAAACCGATATCAAATTTAACTTATATTGAATTTTATTTTTCTTCTAACGTTTTATGAAATTTATCAATTAATTTTATTTACGAAATTTATTCTTATATATTTCTTTATTATTGTATTCTATTTTCATTAAAATCACCGATGATATTTCTGTTTATTGCATTCTATTTTCCGTATCGTATTTCACTTGAATGAATTAAATCCGAATCTTGCGGGGTCATTCTTTCTTCTTGTAAAGATCTTGTCAGATGAAACCGACGAAAAATCAGCCAAGAACCTATTATTTCCTGTTTAGTGCAAGATTCAATTACCCAGTGGATTACTACAATCTTTAGTGGTCGACCACATCATTCAAGCATACTCTTTCTTCCGGTTGGGCCATTATTCAATTTCCGGTTACTCTATTTGATGCTTATTTGTAGCAGAAATGCTTTGATTTGAGAAAACCTCAGTCACATTGTAGCAGCACGCAAAAGATGCTGTCAAATTTTATATAGATTATCAGTTCTCGGGGTTAGCTGAAGGTTTTGATAAATGCAGTCTACAGTTCAAATGCAAATTAGACAGAAGATTGAATGCAGATTTTAAAGGTACGATGGTAAGTAAATAAGCCTCTTTTCACATGCAAAGTAGACTACACAGTTTTTCTGCATTTATCTTTGTGTTCAATGACTGTCAATAGAGTCTATTTTTCTCATATAAATTAATCGAAATTGCTTTTTCGCCTGACACTTGGTATGAACAAAAAAGAGACGTTCATTTTTTTGGCAGCCTATATTTAAAACATAAATTAAAGTAAAAAAAAAAAAATGCCGTTATTTTTTTCTTTTTCAAATTTCTGCCGAGCAAACAACGAAAAATCCACTTTAAATGCTTTATTAATTGTTCTCTTTTATGGGGATTTTTATTATCCCCGAAAAGCCCGGTTTAATTCTTACGTCTTGTAAAAGAATAAAACGTACTTCGATCGCAGTAGGGAGATGGGTGGCAGGTTTTGAAGATAGGAGACGAACGACTTTTTGTGTAACAGAATTTATTTACAACAAACAATAAACAGGGTTTTAAACACCAAATGGAACAAACAACGAATATGTAAGAGTTCAAAAAAGAGTTCAATGTTCTGATAGGTGGTAGGTGTATAAGAGTAAGGTTAGGTAAGGTTTTTTAAGGTTTGTAAGGTTATGTGAGGTTTAGGCGAGGTTGTAAGTTTAGGTTGTAAGGTTGTAATGTTAGGTTATGTAGGGTTAGGTTATAAGGTGTAAGGTTGGCAGATAAAATGCCTGCGGGAACTTAGCTGGGATCCTGGTTCCTTTTATCTTAGCAAGTGCGTTCGTCGCTCTTGGCTCCTGGCTTGTGATGAAGGTACCAAATACGTTTGCCGTCGAGGGCTGCTACGATATGGACCAGTTGCTAACAGCGGTAGGAGTGGAAAAAAGAGAGGAAGAATCTTCAGATGGAGCTCTTTTTATAGTGGACACCACGTGACCCCAAGGGGCTGATGATATTCAGTGAAACAGGATCACCAGTTCCTTAAAAAATTTCCACACTTTCGATGTTTTCAGCCCAGTCGGCTGAGGCTGTAAAATACGCCTACTGCATCTCACCAAAACGGTCACGCACCTCCAACGAGTGTCCTGAAATGACACTAAACCATATGATGGGGAGATTAGGGGGGAAAGTGGAGTACCCCTTCATTGCCATTACTCCCAGGTCAACTCTGGCCCGGAGTGTTTATAATTATTAGAGTCCTTCATTTATCGAAGTGCCCGTGGTGTAATAGTTATCGTCGTAGGAAATGGACGCGGCGACACGATTTCAAATCCTGAACGAGACTGATTGCATTTCACATAGCACTAATACCTTTGGGAAAGGTATGAATCCAATTATTCTCCCTCCAGCTATGGGTAAATAGTAGGGCAGACTAGGTTCTTCAGCCTTGGTTAGGCAACGAGTCTAGTAGAAGGAAAACTCTGGATTCAAACCTGTTAAACTCCGCTTAAAAAATTGACCTTGTGTCATATCCTGCCTGAGCGGAGGGGTTGGTAAATAGGATAATTATTAGAGTCCTCTCCATAGGTGAGAACAATACTTGGAACCATTTAACTGTGCGCAAACGAATGAATAATGTTGAATAGAATTATTAGTGCTAGATAGCAATACTTGAAAGCATTTAATTGTATACAAACAAATAAACGATATTGAATAGAATTATTTGTGTTAAATAGCAATACGTAAAAGCATTTAAATGTTTACAAACAAATAAACGATATTGAATAGAATTATTTGTGTTAAATAGCAATACTTGAAAGCATTTAAATGTATACAAACAAATAAACGATATTGAATAGAATTATTTGTGTTAAATAGCAATACGTGAAAGCATTTAAATGTATACACACAAATAAACGATATTGAATAGAATTATTTGTGTTAAATAGCAATACTTGAAAGCATTTAAATGTATACAAACAAATAAACGATATTGAATAGAATTATTTGTGTTAAATAGCAATACTTGAAAGTATTTAAATGTATACAAACAAATAAACGATATTGAATAGAATTATTTGTGTTAAATAGCAATACGTAAAAGCATTTAAATGTATACAAACAAATAAACGATATTGAATAGAATTATTTGTGTTCAATAGCAATACTTGAAAGCATTTAAATAGCGTGCAAGCAAATGAACTTTAGCTTGTTTGAAAAATTGTTTCCTACAAACTATTTGTTTACAAATCATATATATTTAATGTTTATGTGTAAAAAGGATTTAGCATTGAATAACCTACAAGAATTGGTTTGCTGTAAAACATAACCAACCATCTTTCTATATTTTGTTTGCATCATTTCGATAATTGGATGATACAGATTATAACCGATTCAACTTTCACACGGTTGGAGATCACAAGAGTAATAACATTGTATTTTGAGCATTATTTTTTAGGAGTATGCCCCCCATCATCATCATGTCGTGCCGCTAGCACGGATATCCCTGGCCCTCTCTCGCCACTTTTCCCTATTATTCATCGCCTCTGGCCGGTCTTCAGGGCTACATTCCGTATCCTCACATAGCTGCTGAATGTATGTTCGTGCTGGTCGTCCTGCTTTTACCCGGCCATATGTGGGGGTCCATAAGAGTACATCACTTATGAGCTCATCCCTGCTTCTCCAGCAGAGTCCTGCATGTCTGGTTCGTCTAAGTTGGATAGTTTTCGTGATAGGAGGCAGGTGGCCGTATAGTTGGTGTCTTATGAGGTGTTGCCGCCAGGACATGTTCAAGATTGCTCGCAGCATTCTTGTGTAATTGCCGTCTAGCTTCTTCTCCAGCCGTTTTGTTAGAGTCCATGTAGTGCATCCATACAGCAGTATCGATACAACAGCTGCCCGGAAGAAACTGCGTTTCATTTTATCTGTTAGGTCTGATTTCCATATGATCGATAGCCTATTGATAGCTGTCCATGCTTTCGTTAACCTCGTGTCGATGTCCTTTTCGGTTGATTCGACGCTGCTTCCTAGGTAAGTGAATTTGTCTACTAGTTTAAGAGGGGTTCCGTCTTGTGTGGAGATATCACCTGTTTGATTATAGCACATATATTCCGTTTTGTGTGCATTGACATGGAGGCCTATGCCAGCGGCTGCTCGTTCCAATCTATGCAGTAGTATATCCCCATAACGGTATATATTCTGAAATGAATAAAAAAAAAAATTTTTTGTCAAAAAAATAAAAACCTGAAGAAATGTACAAAGAGATGTTGCTTTTTTTTGCGGAGAATAAACACATCTTATCATTCAGTCAGTTAATGAGTGATATTACATCTTTAAGATTTTATAATGCAAACAGATTTCCATTAAAATATTATCTAATCAAAATAAACATGCAAAAAAAAAGCTGCACGATTTTAGTCATATTTCTTCGTCGTAGTTACACTTGAATTACACCACCCTGTCCGCTGGTGTTGTAGAATACGTTGAAGGTACATCTGAAGAAGAATAAGACCTCCCAATGAAGCTACCAGTTGCTCGCGGGTAGCCACCCGTAATATTTGCGTACGTAATCCTGATAGCTGAGTAGTCTTTGATCTGGCTATCGAAGTGGTCGAGTGATTAGCAACAATCCACTTTCGTCATTACAGGGTTAAACGGGCATTCTAAGAGGTCTGATCCGATTAATCGGTGGTTCATGTCAAGCCCTAATACATACATGATTGTCCCGACCGTATTCTTCAAATTGCTCTTAACAAGTACTCAACTCTGTTTTGTTTTAAAGGTACTAGAAAACGGTAGTTGAGGGTCAATTGCACTGAGAAACCATTTAACTGTGTGCAAACAGTTGATAACTATTAAGGTTGTGTTTTATGGCATATCAACGCTTGTAGGTTATCTAAAGCCAAGTCTAGCGGTTAGAGTGTTCTCCAATGTTCCGAGAGACCGAGGTTCAATGCTAAGTCGAGTCATACCAAAGACTCAAAAAGTGGCACTTGATGCCTCCTTGCTTAACACTGCATTATGAGGTACCAATCAAGGGTAAGAAGAGCAACCAAGGAAAAGGAATAGCGCCCTCCCCTACACCTCGGTGTTGTAGCTACTGAAATGGGAGCCTTCGGGTTGCTCTCAGCCCACTTATATATATATATATATATATATATATATATATATATATATATATAAAGATTTGTGAGGAAAAAGTTTGTAGGTAACATTATTTGGAACGAGCCCGAGTTCATTTGTCTGCGCACAGTTAAATAGTTTCAAGTATTGCTATCCAACGTTAACAATTCTATTTGCACACTGTTATTTGGTTTCGAGTGTTGCTATTTATTGCTTGCACACAGTTAAGTGGTTTGAAGTTTGAAGTTAATTATTTGACCCATAGCTGAGAGCCTAACAGATACCAATGTGACCCGGAATGGTCAGAGTGCACGGGAGTAATGGTAATGAAGGGGTACTTCACAGAACTGGAGCCTCCCTATCAGATAGTTTACTACTATTTGGGTGGAGTCTTACAGGGTTGGGGGTCTGCAGATGTGCAGACCTTATATTCTACAGCCCCAGCCAACTGCGCTGGATAAATATTAAATTGAATTATTGATATTAGATAACAATATGAGAAGCAATTGAACTGTTTAAAACAAAGGAAAATAAAGTTAACCACAAACTATTATCGGTCTATTGGCATTTAAGTGTTCGCCAATGGTCCGGGAGACTAGGGTTCATACCAAAAACTTAAAAATGGTTCTTGCTACCTCCTTGCTTGACTCTCAGAGTTTTAAGGTATGGATCAAGGGTAAATGGCGCAATCCAGGGAAAAGAGTAGTAGCTATTGAAAAGGGAGCCTTCAGGTTGCCCTCGACTACGGTCGGCCAACTTACACTTACACACACACACACACACACACACACACACACACATATATATATATATATATATATACATAAACCCACCAAGGTTGCTATGTCATTAAACCAAATAACTAAACCAATTTGAAATACACAATGTTAGTCCCACAAATACAATTAAAATTTTTTAGAAAGTTAACGTGATAATATATGTATTTTTTTCTACTGGACACATTCCAGGAAAAATATTGAATAAAAAAATAAGCGAACAATTTGCTTTAAAATGCAATATTTACATTTATTTCCACGTTTTTAAAGTCCCAAATTTAAGGCTTTTGTTTGCGAAAAAACACCATTTTTTAAAGAATAGGTAAAATAGTGTATTTATTCAATTAATTTTTTTTACGTATTGATTTTAAAATACTTAAAATAATTAAGGATTGTGAGTGGATGACCTATGAAAAGGACCCCCCTGCAAAAAACAAACAAACAAAATCATATTGATTTCAAAATTTTGAATGGAAACTTTTTTTTAAAATAGACGATTCTTTTTTACTTAAGTATCGAATTTTAAAAAAGAATCAATAATCAGCCAATGTTTTTGTGAACTTTAAAAAAAAATCTGTGTTTTCTTAGGTGTCTAATCAGGAAAGCATTTTTGTTGATGCGTAAAAGCTGTCATTGTCTTTAATTGGAATCATTTTGAGATGAGGCTTCTTAATCTGAGAATTAATCTTTATTTATTGCGGACTTCATCTGAAGAAGGCCAGAGGTGAAATTTGGCCGAAACGTAGTGAAAGAAGAAACAACACACACACACACACACACACACACACACACACACACACACACACACACACACACACACACACACACACACACAAAAACTACCAAGATGAGGACAAAAAGTCCGCAATAAATAAAAATTAATTCCTAAAAGCTGTCAATACAATCCACTGCAATTCATGATAACCCTTTGGCTTTCAATATAAGTTGAACCTGAGGAAATTTCAGGATTTAATAAAGAACGGCCATTAGAAACTAAAGTTTGGTTATTTGAGGTTAAGACACGTTAAATCCTTTATGCTAAAGTTTGACTATTTTGGAAGCAACTACATTGTTTTAAGTAATCAATGATAATCATAAGTAAACAATTATATCTTCAAATGACTATTCTTGATATAAATAAAATGTTCGTAGTCATACGGTTTCAAGTTTTCTAATCTGATAAAAATAATTTTCAAAAAGATCGACTTGACTCATAAATGGGACCCAACAAGTACTGCCACCCCAGATCTGAGTGAACTTAGAATTACAGCAAAGGGGTGGCTTCACACTTCCCATAGCTCCATAACTAGATTGTGTAACTAGTGGTGTAATGGTTATCGTCGCGGAAAATGTACACGGTGACACGAGTTCAAATCCTGGACGAGATTGGTTGCATTTCACATAGCACTAATACCCTTGGGAAAAGTATGAATCCGATTATTCTCCCTCCAGCTATGGGTAAATAGTAGGACAGACTAGGTTCTTGAGCCTTGGTGAGGCAACTAGTCTAGGAGAAGGAAAACTCTAAATTCAATCCTGTTAAACTCCGCTTAAAAAATTGACCTTGTGTCATATCCTGCCCGAGCGGGAGGGGGGTTGGTAAATATGATATGATAACTAGAGTTTCACCATTGGATACTGTTTAGTCTCATACCCTGGATTGGGATGTAGAATACGCTGACAGGATCAGTTGCAGTCACCACTCTACAAGGGATGCAGTCGGCATATTCTGAGGTATGAAAAGGTAACAAAAGGATTGAATATCACTATGACATATGTATAATGTTTTATTGATATGTTTCCATATACTGTATAAGATACTTATTTACAGATCTACATTACAACCAAATCCACTAAATGCAACAAATTAACGAACATACTGACTATAGTGTTTGTTTAAGTACACATAAGGAATGGGAAAACCATCTACTTCCTGCAAAGATTACCAAGAGAAGGGGCGGTGGTTGTTTGACAGGTACCCTTT